>PVLC010014256.1:20430-39698 GCA_004027655.1 Graphiurus murinus
GCGGTACTGGGGATTGAACTCAGGGGCATTCTACCTCCGAGCTATACCCCCAGCCCTATTTTTTATTCTTTATTTTGAAACAGGGTCTCACTAAGTTGCAGAGTGCCTCACTAGATAGCTGAGGCTGGCCGCGAACCCGGATCCTCCGGTCTCAGCCTCCCGAATGCTGGGATTACAAGCGTGCGCCACCACGCCCGGCGACTGCACAGTTATTTGAGATACACACAATTTTAGTTTAAAAATAGTATGGGATTTAAAATTATCTGAGACTATATTCAACTATAACTTCAAGTTGATAAAGTTTTGAAATATGAGAAAAAATAGGGCAAGGGATGAGTCACTGAATGATGAAATGTGTCTCCAAGATAATATTTCAGAAAAAAAAGTATTAGTGAGACATTCTTTCTTCTATGTCTGAACCACATGTTTATTGTTTAAAATGACAGTGTGAATAACACTGAGACCACAAAATGCAACTCAAAATAATGGGTATGGCAACTATTACTAAAAACATATGGTAGGTAGATCATTCTTAAATGACCCAATTCTTGTTCTGTTGTACCAACAATATCTGAAATATGATCCTACCAAAAATTGGAGCCCATTTATCAACTGTATTGAATCTGGGCTGACCATGGACTTGACAAAAATAACCAGGCTGAAGTGACAGTGACATTGGCTTAAATTATATGCACCAAGAGGCATTGCAAGTTGGGATAAGTTTCTGGGATCCATGCCACCATCATTTGAGCAAGGTTAGGCTAACTAGCTGGAGAATGAGGGGCCACATGCACTGGTGATGGGTCATCTCATCCAAAGTAATTCTAGAGCAGCCAAACTTTAGCTTACCAACCAGGTGACCTTCACAAGAACAGTCAAAATCAAAATATGAGCAAATATGGTCTAATATATGATGATAGAAATCAGATCCTCAGTTGCCTGAGAATAGAAACTAGATAAATTATAAAGGAGTATGAGAGATTTGAGCATGATGGATATATTCAATATCAGGTTGAGATGAGTATTTTATAGGTACATATATGTCAAAACTCTTCAAATTGTATAATTTAAATATCTTCATTCCATTGTTTATATTGGGATATATTTTATTTCCATATGTCTAGATTCACTAATTGCTATAAACTGAACTGAATATTCTACCCCCAAAAGTCATACATTGAAATTTAATTCTCATTGTAATAGTATTTGAAAGGAAGCCTTTCAGCAGTAATTAAATCATAAAGGCTAATCTTTACAAATGGAATTAGTGCCCTTATGAAAGAGGCCTCAGAGAGTATCCTCCTATGCAGAGACATGGGGAAGAGATAGATATCTATGAATCAAGATATAGGATGTCATCATATAATAAATTTCATTACTTTGTTCTTAGAATTGCACCTTCTGAAACTGTGAGAAAGAAATGTTTATTGTTTATATGCTGTGCTAGAACATCTAAGTGAACTGTAACAAATACTTAAATATGTTAAAGCATTTTGGAGACTGGATAATTCATTGAAGCCGGAAAACTTTTGAGGGGCATGTTGGGAATTAAAAAAAAAAAAAATGAAATTGCAAGGAAAAGACCGTTCAGGGTTATCGTGGCCAGAACAAAACCCAGAAAGAAAAAAACAAAACAAAACAAAGGAGTATAGAAAGTCTCCATCTTCTTAGAAAATACCTAAGTAATTCTGAATAGAATGTTGGCAGGCATGTAGATGTTAAAAGTCATTCTAATGAAGTCTTATACGTTTTTGAAGTTGGAGGAAAAGCTACCTTTGTTATAAGGTGGCAAAGAATTTGGCTGAATGTTCGTCATGTTACAGTATCAGATTCTCATCTATGAACCAGGAAGTGGGCCTTCAACAGGTATTCAATTCGCAAGCACCTTGACCTTGGGCTTAGCCTCTAGAACTATGAGAAATACATTTTTATTTCTTATATGGTCCCTTATTTATGGTAGCTCATAATATCAGCCTGAAAGGTATAAAACACTAATATCCTTCAGCATTTAGTCTCTTCATTATCCTATCTCTATTTATTTTGTGTATCATATTTCTCATCTCTAGTAATTTGATCTGGGGTGATACTTATATCTAATTTCTCCCCTTAGCATGTTTGTGAACACGTAGGATATATTTATAATAGCTCTTTCAGCATTTTTATTTGCTAATCTTATTTTCTGTGTCTTGTCCAGGTCTGCATGAGTCCTAGTTCTCTGGTGCTACAATAGAATTGTCCCACAGGCTGAGTAATTTATACCTAGAACAAAAATTTACTCCTCACAGTTCTGAAGGCTGGAAAGTCGAAAATCAAGTCACTGGCATTTGGTGTCTAGTGAGGGCCTTCTTGCTGCATCTTCTGGAGGGGAGAGATGCTGTGAACTGGCCTAGTGGAAAATGGAAGAACAAGGGATGGCATGAACTCTGTCCTCACAGGGCAGAAGAGGAGAGGAATGTGAGCCTTCTCTGATAAGTCTGTTTTATAATCTGTTCTTGAAGGCAGATCCCCATGACCTAAATGCTTTCCATTACCCTTTAACCTTCAGCACTGTTATATTACAGATTATTTTTCCAACCCATGGATTCTAGGAGACACATTCAGACCATAGCAGCTTCTATGGGCTGATTTTTCATTTTATCATGAATCATGTTTTCTTTCTCAGTTTTATTGGATGCTGCTGAGAATTTTGTTTTTAATTGTAGAAGCTGTGAGGTATTTATGTATGATTGTGAGGTGTGTATGGATGCTTATGTATTTATATTCCTTAAATAATTTGAGGCTCTTTGGTGATTCAGTTAGCTACTGGGGAATAATTTGATTTATTATTTCCAGACTTGTTCTTTAGCTTTATTTGTTAGTTCTAAAACAGCATTTAATGAATGACAATTTATGCTGACTACCAAAGTAATTTTCTTCTGAAATTTCTACCAGTCTCCTTTGTTTTGAGACATCTTTCCACACTGGCTATGTGAGGCCTGGGAATCGTGCATTCTTCCTGCATGTCTTTCTCTGCATTCAGGGAGTTTCCTCTCACACATGCACTTCTCAATATTCAGGAAAAGACTTGAGAGAGCTCCCTTTCACTTCGCCAGTGCTCCCTGTGGGCTGCTTCTACTTTCTGGAACTCTGCCCCATTAATCTCAATGACTGAACTTCCACAATTCTGACTTCATGTCCTTCACGCAAAGAGGATGCTGAGCTCTACTAGGGAGTAAACTTTTGTGCTTCAACAGTGGAAAATTTCAGAATTGACATATTTTTTTTTTTCCTTTTTTGTCACCATCATTCTTTCCCTGCCTGTTTTGTAATATCTGAAAAAAAATTTTTTTACATGTATTTTTTTTTATTTTGTTTCATTCTATTTTCAAGATCAAAAGGTAAATCTGGTCTTTGAAACACCATCACAATTGGAAGTAAAAATCCATAAAGAAGAACAAAATCATGTCATTTGCAGGAAATGGATAGAACTGGAAAACATTACATTAAGTGAGATTAATCAGTCACAAAAAGTAAAAAAAATCGTATATTCTCCCTAATATGCAGAAGCTAGGGAGAAAGTGGTTCAAAGGAGGGACTCTAGATGAAGGAGAAAACTTAGATGAGCAAAGAAGGTGACCTAACTGAAGGTGATGGGGTGAGGGAGGAAAACACCCTAATGCACATGACGTACTTTCACAAACATGTCAAAGTCAATCACTAAGCCGAACATGAGAAGGAAGGAGTGGAAAGGGAATGAGGTGGGAATTGGGGAAGGGCTAAATGAGTGTTGTGTCCATGTATACCTCTATCGGCTTGTACCTCACAAAAACATATGAATAAAATGCACCAATAAAGAAAAGAAGTAGAAATCCCCTTCAGTCATTCATCTCTTAGTATATTCATTCACTTGGAAGTTCATCATCAATTTTATACGATATTCTAAGTGAAGATACAAGTGAAACAGGTTATTTAATTTCCCAACCTAAATAGTAATATCCTTGGGGACAATGATATTTGTTGATTGCAGTATAAATCAAAGTTATTATCAGAGCAAACATAAACTAACACTCGCCATTATAAAATAAAAATATCAAAATGACAGGAAGAATATGTACCTGGCATCAATAAGAGGGTATGACAATTGGTAGAAATTCAGTGAACTTGGAAGGCTAGGTTGCAGGTATATGACAAAAGTCAGTCTGTATCTTATCATTGTGATTGTATGGGAGACAGAAGAGTAAGGGTATGGTTGGTGTAGCTTCTGAAGTGGGAACATTCAAAGACAGAAGGTGCTAAGGATGTCTTCCTGAACCTCTATATATAGATAAGTAGTTTATATAACAGAATTATGTTGGGTTGGTGTCAGGCAACTTATACTTACTGAATAAAACATGTTGAAAAATTTAAGGTCCTATTATATTACTCCAATTAGTTTCCTTTAATTAAAGAGCTATATTTTATTTTACAACATAATTTCGATCCAGCTAATTTAAACAAACAGGAAGACAATTTCTTCTTTTACATGAGAATTCATTACAAATTTAAATGCTGTTACCCAAGTGAAATATTTTTAATGTTCTTATTTAAAATAAGGAGGTGATGAAGACAGTAACAGCATGTAATGTCTAAGTTTGATAGATATTTGCTGCATTACTACTTTGGCTTCAATATTTTCATATAGCATTTAATGGAATTATAAAGAGTGTTGGATGATGTAGATACAACTCTTTTGTATGAAGAAGATTGATGTATAACTGCACAGTACATTTTTCATAAATCCAGTGTATTGGTGAATAATTTACAGAGTCAATTCATCATCTTTAGTGTATAGTTTGAAGATTTTGTCCTTACGTGCTCAACTATGTAATCATCACCTCAACCAAAATATAGAATATTTACATAATAATTTCAATAAGATCCATTTTAACCCTTATTAGTGTATTTTAATCCATTCCCTGACTCTTGGCTACCAATAATATAATTTAGATCCTTGTTGTTTTGCCTTTTCCAGTGTATCATACAAATGGAATCACACAGTCAGAAACCATATTCAGATCTTGTAACAGCGAGTTGTTCCAAATTTTTTAAAAAAATGAATAATACAAGTATTATACAACATTACATGGAAATATACTAAGGTATATTATAGGATAAAATGAGCAATATACTAAACTAGAAAAATGCATCTTCACTAAGTATATTTCTAATATATTTATACTTAAGTATATTTCTAAAATATATTTATTTATAGACTGAAATATACTCTAGTTTTATGTCCATTGACTGGTATAAAGTATATTTTCTTCTGCTCTCCTCTGTTTGTCTCCCATTCAAAATATCAATGTAATTTTACACTGTAGGAAAAACCAGACAATATACAAGATACATACATACTTAACATGCTACCATGAGCACCTATTAGAAAATAATTATTTCAAGAGAACATGAATTAGTTTGTTTTTTGCTTGTTTGGTTATAATGGAGATTGAATGCAGGGGCATTCTACCTCTGAACTATCCTCCCAGCCAGTTTTATTTTTTATTTTGAAACAAGATCTCACTAAGTCACTGAATTGGACTGAAACCTGAGCAATCCTTCTATCTCAGCCTTCCAAATATTGTGATTACAGGCATAATGCACCACACCCAGCACAAGAGAACGTATTTAATCTGAATTACAGTCTCTAAAATAGAGAACAAAAACTAATCTCTGATGTGATTAAATACTCCAAGCCATCCACATTTTACTAAAAGACCTATGGAGTATAACAAGGCAGGAAAGATAATGAATTTATAAAGTTTTAAAAAGTGAAATAAAACTATAATTATTTAAAATGAAAGGATTGTATATTTAGAAAATATTCTACACAAAATCCAACTATTAGTGTTAACTAATGAATTTCAGAATGTTACAAGATCAACATTAAAAGTGTCACAAGATGAACATTAAAAACACATGCCCATATACCAGTAATAATGAATAGTTAAATTCTTAGGATAATAGTATCTAAGCTTATAATATTTTTATAATTTTATAATTTATATATTTTATAATTTAGAACACATAATTGAGAGACACTGAATTCATCTTAAACAAATTTAACATCATAAACAAGAGATATAACACTTTAACAGACTGGAAGTCTAGTTATTGTAAAAGTATCAGTTTCAAAATATGGTATTGTAACCTCTAAATAATTTGACCCATATTTAAGAATAATATGAATGTAGTCTAGGTTTGGAACTCAAATGAATCCACTGATATTGTTTTGAAATAGGTAAAGAAATGTTACTTATAACTAGATCCATGCAATAATTTACTATAAATGTAAATGACAATATACCTTGTTCACATTAAAAAATAGATGGGAAATATATTGTCATTTACTTGTTTGAACTCCATGCTATTCCCCAAGTCTGCATGGTGACCTATCATCAAAAATTGTTATTAATGAACTGACAACATATACTAACAAATTCACTTACTCTATAGTATTTTAATTAAATATTAGGAAACTACTTGTTTGCAAAAGGATTTGTTACACAGTTGTTTGAATTATTCACTTTTTCAACATATACATCAATATTTTGTATTGTTCCTTTGGAGCCTCTGAGAATTTTACATCCCAGCACAATCTACTATAATAAATTATAAGTAGATTAGAAGTTCTCCATTGTTTTATGAAGTGTGAAAATGGTGATTTTTTAAAGGGGAGATAAAAAATGTGAATCTGCATAATGATGTAGGCACTCATAGAGAGAAAAATAGTAGGCAAAAGAATATATGGGAAATAAGTATTTGGGCATGGAATCCTTTATAACTATTTATATTCCTGAAATTCTTGGAATGTTTTATGGACTCTCAGGTGTAAAATACCCTAGTTTTATGTCTACTGTACTAAAATTAAGTGCATTTTTTCCTTCATTCCTTAACCATCTCATTTCAACTCAGTTAAATAATTAGGATCTTTTAAAAGGTATGAAATTTCTTCCCACCAATACTTAATCTGAAACCTGAACATAGTTTTTGCCTTGAGGCAACAGACTAATCATGTTGAGACTTTAGTTTCTTTTTTATTCACAAAATACTATTAAAATGACCTGGAGATCAAAACTAGTTCTATGTATAAATAAAATAAGAAGGGCTTTCTTAAAGTTCAGAGTTGAAGAATATTTTATATATATATATATATATATATATATATATATATATATATATATATATATATATATATATATTTTTTTTTTTTTTTTTTTTTTTTTTTTTTTTTTTTTTTTTTTTTTTTTTCCAGTACTGGGGATTGAGCCCAGGAGCATTCTACCTCCAAGCTACACCCCCAGCCCTATTTTTAGTCTTTTATTTTGAAACACAGTCTAAGTTGCAGAGAGCCTAAGTAAGTAGCTGAGGCTGGCTATGAACCTGGATCCTCCTGTCTCAGACTCCCAAGTACTGGGATTACAAGCGTACGCCACCAAGCCCAGCTCTGTATACATATATTGTTAATTATTTTCAGATACACATATATTTTGGTAGTCAGATTATGTAATATAGTTATCCAAGTAACTAAGCATATTTATAAATTTATATCTGAGAACTAAATTTTTAGTTTCCAAATGCAGCTTTACACATCAATCACTTAAAGATTTTAAAAAATGAAAACTAAATGTGTTTGTACTTCTGAGATCTTTCACTCAGGAGAGACCAGATAATTCTTAAGCATAGTCCTGCTTGTATGCATTTGGGAAGTTTTCCTCAATACTATAGACCTTTGCAATATATAAGTAATCATATCTAAAATTTACCCATTAATTTCCAGGGGAATATTGCTTTTGCATGTCATAGATAAACATAATTATATGTCATGATTGAGCTTTTCAGACACATGATGCCAGTTAACTTGCTTCTCTGGTGAATGGGCAGTTTGCTTTTTGAATGTTCACATAAATCAATGTGCAAACATTAAAGGCATTTTGTTTCAGAATATGTCAAATATACTGGCTCTCTCTCAGTAAGATTATTTTTCTCCTTTAGGGAAATAATACAAGTAAAGTATAGGTTTAATTGTGCTAATAGCTCTTGAAGAAATTCATCAAGAATTTGACTTTGGAAGAGGGTGTTAATATCTTTCATTCTCTTTAGTTGGCAATTCAATCACGGCAATCTCAAACTACCCATCTATGTAACAAGTACTTTCAGTATTTGTTGCCTTGATAAGAATGTAGGTCTTCACATATGCTTGATTTTAAGTATTATTGAGACTCTTTCACAAAAGAAATCGTCACTACTTTCGATTTAAATTGGGGTCTGGAAGGCTATGTGTAACAGCATACCTGATAATTGATTCTATTATGAAGTACTGTCAAGGCAGATTTTCCAAGTACCAAACAAAATGCTTAACACTCCTTTCCAGCAAAAACTGCAGTGTAGTGCTTTGGCAGCCAAAAAAAAAAAAAAAAAAAAAAATCCCAATTCTAATTGCATAGAGTAAATTTAATTATACCTTACATAATCTGGATGTCAAACTGACACAAAAGGAGGTCCTACCTATAAATAATGTGGTACTACACCATGTTTGGGAGAAAAGATGGGGGAAAACATTTATTAGCATGAATCTTTGAGCATAAATTATTCCTATGTAAATAAACCCCCCAAAATTTAATGATTCGAATAATGCATCTGACTCCCTTGTTATAATTTTCAAAAATATGCGATTCTTTTAGCTTCCTGACTCTTGGGTTATTGTTAACTCTTTTAAATCATTACATTTTATTAATGAAGTACTAATCATCAGATTTTTACCAGCAGCAAAAAGAAAAAGTAGGATTAGGTAGGTGTTTAGTCAGCTTTTTGTTGATATGACCAAAATACCTGACAAGAACAACTTAAGAGGAGAGATTTTTTTAACCTCATTTTTGAGTCCATAGCTGGCTCCGTTTCTTTGGACCTGTGTCAAGGCAGAGCATCATGGAGGAAGAACAAAGTGGTGGAAAGCTGCCCAGCTCATGGCAATTGACAATTGACAAACTAATCCATCAAGTGAATTGATCCACTGATGAAGTCAGAACTCTCAGAATTCAATCAGGGCCTAAAATCCCCACTGGTGACCATACTTTCAACACATGAGCTTTTGGGGGGCATTTCAAATTCAAAAACATAACAGTAAGCCTTTATTTCTGGGTGACCTCAAGCAAAAGATCAAATTCTCTAATTTTCACTTTCATCAGTAAATGTACTATTATTTAATCTACCTCCTGGGCTCTCTCAGGGATTAAATGAGATTATACCTGCAACTTGTTTAACAAGGTGCCCAGTGTATAGCTAATGTGCAATAAACATTAGGTATTATCTGATTTCAAATTATTCAGCATGTTTGTGTCCTACCAAATGTAAGTCCACTCATTCAGCAAGTCATTTTTCAGTGCTTGCAACATGTCTCCATTCTTTGGTACTTTGACACAAAGATAAATGCAACACAGACCCCACTGGTCTTGGCTGTGTTCCTAGAAGCAAAGCCTGAGATGGGGATTTATGAAAGTGATTTATTAAAGAATGCTTTTAGGAGAAAATAGGATGAGGATAAGAATCATAAACCATGGAAGACAAAGAAGTACATATGCAACAATGAACTGCTAAGGGAAGTCTAACTTTAGGCTGACTACAAAAAGATCTCTGGAGTAGTTTATGTGTAATAACAATATCATATTAATCTTTGATAGGCTTAGCAGAGTACTTACATATTCTAAGTGACTTAAAAAAACTTTGGTGATTGAAAGACTGAATGAGTGAAGCAACATATCCTGTATCATTATGAATATCTATACTTTTCTATATAAATCTGTAATCTTTCTCAACTATATGGGAAGTGTACCTATTTGTAGTGAGATTGTTACATGCCTTTGGATTTCACCTAGCAATAGTCAGTTTCTCTAAATTCAGCAGGTGAATTCAATTCCCTGAAACTTTTTTTGTTGTAATTTCAATAGACCTTTAATGTACCAATAAAAAGGGGATTAAAATTGAGAAAAGGGAGACTTGTTTTCACTAGGGGTTTCTGAGATGCATAACAAAAGCAAAGGAGAGACTAATTATAGAAAAATAGGATAATATGTGGAATGGGAATATGCAGAGTTGTCTGGGAAGTCATTTGCTTAGAAAGTACTTCTAAATAAGCAAAGGGAAAAGAGACATGCTGGCATGTTCCTAAGAAAAATTTCTGCCATAGATGTCCTTGGAAACCTGAATTCATTCTCTAGAGTTTATTTAAAATTAATTTCTTGTAGGTTTGTCTCAATAAAATTAGTTAAGGTTTTATACTCAATTGGAAATGTGTACTCCAAGAAATTCCAATAAGTTTACCTAAGAAACTTCTATTTGTAAGATTTTATCAAAGTATGTAACCTATTTTTGGAAAGACTATATTTTGCTTAAGGAATTTTTATAGGCTACCTGTGTGATGATTTTTTTATAAGCTTCATATTTCCCATGCAGCATTCTGGCATTCCACAGAACCAGGAACATTGCCTCTTCCTGGTTTCTTGTGGTTTACTGGCAAACTCTGGTGCAACTTGACTTGCAATATCATAACTCCATCTCTTGCTTCATCATCATTTGGTGCTCTGTGGGAATCTGACTTTAGATGTGTATCTTTTTATAAGTATACAAATCATATTGGATTTAAGTTCTCTCCTGCAGTATGGTGGCATCATTTTCTTTTTTAAGTTTTGACATAAAAATATCTGTACATAGTTAATACACTGTATACAACTTGATTAGTTTGGAGATAAGTATACACCATAAAACTATCACCAAAATCAATACCATAAACCAGTCCTCCACTTCCTAAACTTCTTTCCAACCTCTTATTTATTATCCTTCTTTCTGTGATATGAACACTTAGCATGAGATCTAGTCTTGGGAAATTTTTAAGTATATAATACAGTATTACTAAAGACAGGGATTATACTATACTATAAACATTGAGGATCTATGAATCTTACATAACCAAAATTTTGATGAGTACCATCCCATTTTATCCTTGGCCTAGCCTCTGCCAGTCAACATTCCATTTTCTGCTTTAATGAATTTGACTATATTTGATTCATCTTGTAAGTACTAATATTTTACATTCTATGTCTGCTTGTTTGTCATAAGTACATCTTCTTTGGTGAGATGTCTGTTCTGAACTTTTGCCCATTTTTAACCTTGTTGTTTTATTATTGTCTTAGTCCACTTCCATTGCTAATAACAATACTACAGACTGAAAAGGAGGTTTATTTTGAGTCATAAGGTTAAGGGACCATAGGTGGTGACAGCCTTCTCTGAAAGAATCCAGGGTAGCACAAAATATCTGATGGTAAGAGATAGTATCCATGTCAGATCCAGACTAAGGGGCTTTTATATCAGACCCACTCTTGAGATAACCCATTAATGCATTCATACCATCAGGGCCCCAATCACCTTTGAAAGTCCCACTTGATCTACCTCTTAATCTTGTATAGTGGATATTAAATTTCAACATGTGTTTTGGAGGAGAAAAACCGCTTTAGAACCAGGTGTTAGAGATGTGCATTAAAATATTGAACTGTGATTGTATACTATTATATACTTTTAATTGTTTCTGCTTTGTATTGTTGAGCATTATTAGTCATTGCTATATTTTAGACAAAACTCCTATATTAGATATGTGTTTTTCAAATATTTTTGACAGTCTTTACCTTATTTTTATTTTCTTGCCAATTTCCTTGGCAGAAAATATTTTAATTATAATTAAGTACAACTTATTAGTTTTTTATTTCATGAAATGTACTTTAGTTTGCATTTTAAGGTCATCAACAAACCCATCACCTAATTTTTCTTTTTGTTGTCTTTTAGAAGCCTTAGAGCTTTCCATTTTACATTTAATTCTATTATTCATTTTGAATAATTTTTGTGAAAGTTGAAACATTTTTGTTTAGATTCATTTTGTTTCACATCTTCATATTGAGTGTTTAACATCATTTGTTGTAAAGACTATCATTTCTTCGTTGAATTACTTTTGCTCCTTCCTTAAAGATCAGTTGGCTCTATCTCTGTAGGTTTATTTCTGGATTCTCTACCTGGTTCATGGATCTATGTGTCTATTTTTTTTTTTTTTTTTTGCGGTACTGGGGATTGAACTCAGGGGCATTCTACCTCCGAGCTACACCCCCAGCCCTATTTTTTATTCTTTTATTTTGAAACAGGGTCTCACTAAGTTGCGGTGGGCCTCACTAGGTAGCTGAGGCTGGCCGCGAACCCAGATCCTCCGGTCTCAGCCTCCCGAATGCTGGGATGACAAGCGTGCGCCACCACGCCCGGCTTATGTGTCTATTCTTTTAACAATATCATGCTATCTCAATGAATGTAGCTGTAGCTTTACATTGTTTTGAAGTGGAGCTGCTCCATTCTTACAATATGATTCTTCTTAAAATTTTTTGGCTTTTCTGGATCATTTCCCTTTTTATATAAACAGAATAAGCTCATTGATATGCATCAATTAACTTGCTGGGATTTTCATTGGGATTGCACAGAGTTGTCATTTGATTAATTTAATTAGGAAATTGACACACTTGGAATATTTAGTCTTCTAAACCACAGACACAGAATATTCCTTCATTTATTTAGTTCTTGTTGATTTCTTTCATCAGAGTTTTTAACTTTTCACATAAAGATCATGTATTTCTTTTAGATTTATTCCTATTTTATTTATCAATATTAATAGTATACCAGTATTTTAATTCCAAATTCTAACTGCACAATTCTGATATAAAGAAAAGCTAGTGTCATTTGTATATTGATATTGTACCCCATCCTGTTTCTAAAATCACTTAAACTCTCCAACCCCTGGACCTTGTACCATTTGGTTTATATCTGAAAGTATTTCATGCTCTTTCACCACATTCATTTTTCTCATCTGGGATAGTGCCCCTAAAGACCAATCATGAGACTAAATTAATTATGAGAGTCAGTCTGCTCAACTAAGTCCAATTAAACTTAATTGCACGCTCCCTATATTCCTAATCATCCTCACCTAGGGGACACGTTACTTCCATGTTTTTAAAAATATTTCCCGAGCCAAATTATTTTTACAAATATGACTCTCAGGAAAGATGTCTTAGGTGTAGGAAGGCCAAGGGAAATCAGATTTATTCCATTAACCTACAAGTTTGTGACAAACCTCATAATGATTTTTGCCCATACAGCCTCACTGATAAGGGAAACAATTCTACCAGAGGGAATGAATGACATGGGAACAAACTGCAGAACTGGGTAATCAAAAGAGTTGAATAACAGAGAGTTAATTTTTTTATATTAAACCATAATGAAAAGCATAAAAATCAAACTTTAAACTTAAATTTTTTTTTTTTTTTTTTTTTTTTTTTTTTTTGCGGTACTGGGGATTGAACTCAGGGGCATTCTACCTCCGAGCTACACCCCCAGCCCTATTTTTTATTCTTTATTTTGAAACAGGGTCTCACTAAGTTGCGGAGTGCCTCACTAGGTAGCTGAGGCTGGCCGTGAACCCGGATCCTCCGGTCTCAGCCTCCCGAATGCTGGGATTACAAGCGTGCGCCACCACGCCCGGCTCTAAACTTAAATTATGATTGTTAAGTCAGTACAGAAAGGCTTTTCTCAAAAATGTACTGACATAAATTACAGGCATGAGACAGATTGCACCAGTTTCCCATAATGTGCAAGTATAATTCCTGATTTGGAGATAAAGAACAATAGCAATGCTAGAGAATTCAAGAATTGTGCAACTTCACTTCTGAAAAACAGAGAAGCCATTAGATGGTTTTATTTACCTAAATGTTACATGCTGGTAAGTGACAGAGTCACAGATGAAACAGCTAATGTATATTTCAAACACCTTCACTGCAGGACTACTTTTTTCATATGAAAAAGCATGATTTTTCTATGTGAGAATCACGACTAGGTGAATCTATTTTTCTTTATAAAATTAACCTCAATATTGTGTCCATCATTAATATAGAGAATATCAACCCAGGATATTATAATCAACAATGAGATATGAAGAATAGACCGTTCCAATAGCTGACCATCTTCAGAAATCTCAAAGAATATGAGTTTCCAAATACCTTTACAAAAATAACTTTCCATGATATTAAAATAGCAAGTCCTAGATCTTATATTTAATTATGCTTTTTCTAAATCTTAACTTTTCTATAAGCACAAAGAAAAAAGGTGAAGCTAGCTAGGTAGGCACTAAAGCTGATTCATTCTAACTGCCGAAAGGCAGAGAACACCTCATCCTTACTTTTTCTCTCATGCCTACATAGTTATCAACATTGTGTGTGTAGGATGCTGGAGTATGAGAAAGACCCGGAGTCATTCTTCCTCCTATGCCTGTACAAAAGACATACAAAGATAACAACCCAGAACAGAGCAAAAGCCTTCCCCTACCCCCCCCCCAAATAGTAGAGAAACTGCATACAAAAACAGGCAACTTTCAACTCCACATTTCTTCCACTGATACCCTTAGTCCTGGTGTGGCTTTCATAGACACTCACATCCAGAAATACAGCCTTATGACTTCTATGGTCAGATTTGAACTTCAGCAAAGAAAACTCATGGGAAATCCATATTATAATTGGAGAAAGAGTACTCCAAATAACTTTTGCACATCTGTTTCTCAGAAGAATGGTAATCACCTTATAAACAAAGCAAAAACACATTTAAATGATAGATATTTTCCTTTCAGCAAATGTTAGCTATGGGATGCTGATATTCTTATCTTCATTTAAAGTAATACATAACACTTATAGAAGTTTGGAAGACTTCAAAAGGTAGTACTGTGATTCAGGCACTTTTCTTATTCCCTAAGTTAGAAAGTTATTTTAGAAATTTATATATAGCACTGTTTACCTTCTATTAATTCTAATACAAAGTATTTGAATTTCTCTAATAATTTTAACTCCTAGCTATTTTTCATATACTATTTTGATGCATTGTAATCACACATCATATTGTGGTTTACTGTGATAGTAACATACCTATACATAGCACCGAGTGCGTTTCCCTCCAGATCTCACCCCAATCCTTTCTCTTTTCCATTCATAGTATTGAAATTGGTGTTGATAGCTTCATGATTTTGCATAGAATTATTTGAACTGATTCCTTGATTCTTTGTTGCCTTCCTCCACATCCTGTTTCCCTCCCCCAATTCCCTTCCACTGTTCTAATGGAATCTCTTCTAATTTATTTGAAGTTTCTTTTACTTCCCAGCTTCTTTCTAGATTCCACATGGGAGAAAATATTTGATTCTTCACTTTCTGAGATGGGGTAATATCACTAACATAATATTCTTTATTTCTATCCATTTTTCTGCAAATGATATAGCTTTGTTCTTTATGGCTGAGTAAAATTCCACTGTTTGTACATACCACAATTGCATAACCCATTCATCTGTTGCTGGGCATCAAGGTTGCATCCATAATTTGGCTATTGTGAATTGTGCTGCTATCTTTCCAGATTAAAATGATTAAATAAAATAAATTTAAACCAAATGACCACATCTGGCTTTGTCTTGAGCTCTTTTAATTTGAACCAATACTCATTTTATCTAACAAATATCCAATAATTGCCTATCACAGTAGCAGGTGTAGCAAAATGGCTAAAAGCAAAGGATTTGGAGTCAGGTGGGCTGGGCTGAAAATCCTGTTTTGTGTTTATCAGTATTTTGGACCTGGGATCATCACCTAATGTCTCTGAGCCTCTGCCTTCATCTAAGCATTGAGCTGCTAACAATACTATCTGACACATAGGGTTATTGTGAGGATTGAGTTCATTTGTGAAACCCATCTTTACACATATAATTGCCCAAATGATAGGAGTTATTTTGTCTTTGTTTTCATTATGTGGAGACATTTTCCTTGATGCAAAACTGAAAATGTGTTTAAAATAAGAGACCAGGGAGCTCCCACTGCTTTCGACTCCACTAATGAATAAGACATAATTTCTCTCTTCAAAGAATAAGAAACACTAGAGAATCAGACAGATAAGCACTCCAATCAAAGCTCCAAAAGGAAGTTTGGAGAGATATTAAATGGAATATGAGTTTTCAAATAGAAAGAACATTCAGAGACTTATTAGAAATAGAGGAGTGCAGGGTTGGTCTGCATTATTAAACTATTTCGATTTTGCATCTGAATTGTGAAAATGCCAAAGAATTAACTCTTTTGGAAATTGCTAGAAGTACTTTGGGGTTGTTAACATTATATAATTGTGTACTTAAAGAGTAATCAGTTTTCCCTGTAGGAATAAAGAAAACCACTACAGTTGGATTATGTGACTTTTTATTTCTAGCGGTATTAAGTTCGATAGTATCAAGCAATGAAGCTCTGAATAGAAACACATAAAAGAGCAGGAGACATGAAGTAAGAAAACCTGGGACTTGCTCAGTTCTCTTGCCAACTACATCTTTGATCTTTGCATATACCCACTCATCTGTACTAAGAAAATACCTATAAGTACAAAATTTTTTGAAATGTTAAATAAGATGATCAATGAGGAATCTGTTAATTCCCAAATGTAATATAAGCTAAGATTTTCCCCATAATTTGGAACCAAAACTGAAATCACCTGTAACATGTGTGTGTATGTATGTAACTTCTGTAATATGTATATATATATGACATATATATTCCTTATTTTAAATCCCTGTGAGTCATTATTATTACTATAACTGTCCCTAATTTAAAGACATCAAAACAGATGCAAAGAATTTAAGTAATTTTTCCATTAGCATTTAGCCTGAAAAACAGAGGAAAAAACTATAGGCAAAGTCTTAACCTAAAAGTCCAAGCATTTGTTCATATATCAAGTGTCTGTTCTGTTCTGGTTTTCCTTGAGATATGTTGAATAACTAGCAAGAGAGTATGTTACCTATTCATCTTGTTTCCTCAGCACCTACACAATGAGTGGCAAACATTAGGCATATCAAGGATACTTGTGGAATGACAACAAATTATATGATAATATAGCCAGCCCCATTGAGGTAGGTATATCACCCTGAAAAGGGGTGGGAGCAGTAAAGCATCACGGCCCTGAATGCCCCTTTTCTCTTCCCAAAACCTAGCCGAGTTAAGGGAACAATGAGAGCAAGTCTGGTCCTGAAAGTCCAGACGCATATTATTTTGAAGGTCAATGGCTCTCTCTTATGTACTCTGGGAAATAGACAAAGTAAGTGTCATCTGTAGAAAGTTACCTTCTTGCATGTGCAACAGGACAGCATCCTTGAGATGCTGGTCATACAAGCCAGGTAATGCTGATGATGTCACTATTGATGCAGCCTAACATACAAAACCCTTCTCTGAGTGGGAACCAGGGCAGAACTAGGGCAACGTGGAAAGGTATATGTCACTCATGCAGCCAACCACCACTGGGCTGAACCTCATGAGGAAGAGGAAGTGATGCTTGCAAAGGATTATGAGGGACAGAAGAGCTCTCTGTCAGCCTATTGCCAGTGAACTCTTGATACAGCAGTCACTAGTTTCTTGTAAACTTTCTTCAATAAGTCATATTTCTCCCATGCTTCCCCTGGGTACTTTCTTTGGCCTGTCCACAACCTACACCATTGCTCTGGCACAACTAAGCAGTTGACAGGACAATAGATAACTTCCAGACATCTCCTGACTCTTACCTTACTTTTTTCTGAATCATTAACATCATGGTTACTTTTTTTTTTTTTTTGCAGTACTGTGGATTGAACTCAGAGGCATTCTACTTCCGAGCTATAACCCCAGCCCGATTTTTTATTCTTTATTTGGAAACAGGGTCTCAGGAGTGGTCCAGGTGGGAGTAAGTCTGCTGTTTATATTTTGATAGAAAAATGTAAGTTATTTACATAAACTCCAGACTCTAATGTAATCTTCCAAAGTCTTGATGATGACAAAATTGTTATAGTAGATTTCTTAAATGACCTTTCTAACCCATTCATAATTCTGAATTCTTTTTCTGAAATTAAACACTCAAGTAACATTATGATACATGTTATGACATGGCATCCTATATATAAAAACCTGTTTTTATTTTTCTAATTAACATAATTTAGTATCAAAATTTACACTAATCTTTAATACATATTGGTAATCAATATAAATTTTTAACGTTTTTGGTTGAAGATGTGTTTGCATAATTAGGTCATATAAAATACTGCTAATAAAATTAATAAATTAATAATTAAAATTATTTTCTATGAAAATCAATAGTTATTTTCTATTATAAATTATGTAATTTAAAAAGTATCTATTTTCAAAATGGTCTATTTATTTAAAGTAATCCCAATAATCACTGAGAGTATATTGTCTTTAAAATTTAAGTAAAAAATGTTATGAGAATTTTTGAGAAAATATAGGTACTCAAAGAGCTACAAAAGGTATAAAAAATTAAGAAAACTAGTCTACCTTATAGCAAACATATTTAAGCCTTTACTAAGTTAAATATGATATTTGTAGAAATATCGACCAGAAATAGATATCAACATATTAGCACTTTTAATAAAATATAAGGTGATTTTTTTGGTACTGGGGATTGAATCCAGGGGGCTTTCCGTCTCTGAACTACACCCCCAAGTCTATTTTATTCTTTAGTTTAAAACAAGGTCTCACAAGGTTGCAGATGGCCTCACTAAGTTGCTGAGACTGGCTGTGAATCTGCTATGTTCCTGTCTCAGCCTCCCAAGTACTGAGATTATAAGTGTGAGTCACTATGCCAAGCTATGATATTTATTTCAAATTTCTGAAAAGAAGATTAATTATTTCATAACATATCTAGTAAAATGTTTTCCATCTGGAAAATAAATAAAATGCTCACTTGCTACCTAATTTTCACCAAATACAAAAGCTATAACTACAAGTGTTTTTAAGTCTTAAATACAGATGAAAACAATTGAAATAATGAATACTGTGTAATTTAAGATTAAGGAGAGCACTTAACTAAATCTTTTTTTTTTAATTTTTATTGTAGTAATTCGTGCAATATAGCATACATCTTTGTTAAGTACAAATTGTTAACAACATATTTGCACACAATTCTCATTTGACCCCTTCCACGATTCCCACCCCATTCCCTCCCCCTCCCTCCCCCTAAGGTTCACTTCAGTGAGTGACCTTGATATGATTGTGTAGGTACATCATGTGCTTTAGGGTGTCCCTCTGCCCCATGCATCCACTACAATTAAATCAACTTCTTTGCTTATCGAGGATCTCTCTTTTTCATCTGGAGACCCTCCTATGCCCCATCTTCTCCCT
>PVLC010014257.1:0-13425 GCA_004027655.1 Graphiurus murinus
ACGCTTGTAATTCCAGCATTCGGGAGGCTGAGACCGGAGGATCCGGGTTCGCGGCCAGCCTCAGCTACCTAGTGAGGCACTCCGCAACTTAGTGAGACTCGGTTTCAAAATAAAGAATAAAAAATGGGGCTGGGGGTATAGCTCGGAGGTAGAATGCCCCTGAGTTCAATCCCCAGTACCGCCAAAAAAAAAAAAAAAACCAGAAAAATGAAGAGTGGAGGGGGTTAATGAATAAGAGATAAAGTAGAGGCTTTCAGCGGACTGGAGGTTCTGATAAGTGAAAGAACTGTCAGGCTAAAATTCTTGAGCAGTCAAGCTGAGAGGATAGCTGACTGTAGTTAGACAGAGGGATGTTCAAATTATTGATTCATAACTGAGCATGGTGGCATACGTTTTTTTTTTATCCCAGCACTTGAGAGGCTGAGATTGGAGGGTCTCAGGTTCAAAATCAGCCTCAGCAACTTAGCAAGGCTCTCAGCAACCTTGTGAGACCTTGTTTCCAAATAAGAAATAACATGGGGCGCGGAGGGAGAAAGCCTCTGGGTAAAACCGATAGCTTGGAGGTATAAAGCCTCTGAGTTCAATCCCCAGTACAAAAAACAAAAACAAAAACTGATTCATGATACCAATGTTTCTGGTAACAAGATTCAGGTTTTGACTGGGATTGGGAGACTGATATAGGGTTACTAGCTCGATGTTGAATGGGTTGTCCACGTACACTTTGAAATGATCAAGGAAAATGGTCAGAGAAAGGAAGACAAATTGACATATGTTCACTACAGAGATAATCCAAGGATGGCAGAGTCTAAAAGAAGTAAGGGTTTTTACACGGATGAAGTATTGGCACACAGCCTCCACCTTTGAAACCTAGGAAGTGAGAATAATAAGTCACGTGAGGGAATTCAGCCTTATGGAACAACCGGTCTCAGCAGCTTTATGGACAACCAGTCTATGAGTCAGAAAAGCCGATCTAAAAGAAGGAATGGCTGAGAAATCGGTGTGAAGGTAGGAGACTGGGAGGAACCGAAGCAGAAGAAAACTCTAACACTTCTTGTCCTTTATTAACCTTCCTCTCACCCTACCAGACACACCACACCGACCTCCGCAACCAGGAAACACTCAGGAAACGCTATACCCAGCCCAGCTCTTTTCAACTCCCCGCGGAGATGCTCCCACCGGAACTCCTCGGTGTCTGAGCTTTCCCATTGGCTGAAGCTTCCGCTCACTTCTACTCGCTTCCGCTCAGAACTTAGTTGGGCGGGGCAGTTCTCAGGAGTTACTTCCGCCTTGCCCCACCACCCCCCTCGTTCCTTTTCAGCCGCTTCCGGCCCCACGCCCCGCCCCAGACCGTGGGCCCCACCCCTCCCCGCCCCTCCCCCGCACCCGGCCGGCGGCCCGGCCCCGCGGCGCCGCTTCCGGTGCGGGCCCCGCCCCGGCTGTGGCCCCCGGCTGCGGAGAGTCCGAGTCGCAGCCGCCGCCGGGGCCTGAGCCGCCGCCTCCTTCTCCACGAGCGGACCCGGAGCGCCCCGCACAGGTAAGCGGAGAAGGGCTAGGCTCTCTCAGCCGCGGAGGGAGCGGGTCTGTGGCAGGTGGAGGGGACCGAGGTGGGAGGGGAGGCAGGTGTGTAGGAGGAGATGCGAAGGCGCGGGCCGGCTGAGCGCCCGGGCGGCTGAGGAAAAGTGAGAGCGCTGGGAGGAGCCCTGGGGCGCCCTGTGCCCATAGGCGTGATTGAGATAAAGGGGTAGGGAAGGGTAAGGGGCCCCCCGGAAACCGAGAGGGCGAGGATAGGTGGGGTTGGGGCGATGCGAAAAGAGCTGGGAGATTGAGCGGGGGTAAAAGTGGTAGGGCTGGAATGGGGGCGGGAGTAAAGAATGGAAGGGGGCCACTGGAGTGACTAGAGAGGGACGCTTGAAGGGGCCCTAGGCCAGAGGGATCGGGCAGCGAAGGAATGGAAATGGTCAGTAAGGCCGGATTCAAAGGTTCAAGCAATCCGTAAAACCTGGCTTGTTGGTCCAAGGAAGTTTAGGGGAAAGAGGGAGGGGGCCGTGTGAAGGGATGAAGTGGTTTCGATCTCTTGATACTGAGTTGACTAAATGTAGGCAGGTGATATTGTTTGGATCGCTGGATGCTTGTCCTGGAGAAGATGGGCTTTTTGGGAAGAATGTGTGTATTGAGTTGTAGAATTGAGTCTTTTCAGTCTTACTAAAGAGACTGTGGGGCACCTCCCCCTCCGCAGGGGACAGCATGGAGAAGATGGTGCCACAAGACAAGAAGCAGTTGTTCGGTGACTGGCAGGACTTGGTTGAAAATTTATTCCGATAGTGATTGATTGACTGTAATGACTACACGAGCATTTTTAAACGACCACCGAATTATTTGCTTTATTCTTTTGTTTAATTTTCTTTGACCCAAATTGTTTTTTACTTTAAATGACCACTCTGGCCAACTGGATTTAATGTAGGTGTAAATCTTTTCATAGTATTGCTGCAGGCATAATTCACACTTTCTAAAGTACCAAGAGAGGAAGTAAAGTCGGTAAGAGGGAAATTGGAATCCCAAATACAGAAGGCACAACCAGTGCTTTTTTTTTTTTTTGGTGTGTGGCACTGCGAATTGAGCCCAGGGGCATTCTACCTCTGAGCTACATCCCCAGCCCAATGTTATTTTTATTTTGAACCAGGGTCTCACTAGGTTAATGAAAGGCTGGCCTCGAACCTGCATTCCTCCTGTCTCAGCCTCCTAAGTACTGGAATTACAAGTGTGCACTACCACGCCTGGCACAACCAGTGCTTTTAAGATGAAAAGGAAATGAGATTTTTTTTTTTTTTTGCCTAGTTTTAAAATACGTACCTTTTTAATTCTAACCTATGACAAATTCACAAATACAGGCCATTTTTATTGCTAAGAATGTGATTATTTCCCCATGAAATTTTGAAGGTACTGAACACCTTTTATGGTTTTTTGCTTTTTTTTGTTTGTTTTTTGTCTTTCAAACCCAGTCTTAATAAAACACTGGTGTATTAAGTGCAGATACCAAGTCCCAACCTGTGCAGTGCAGTTTCTTTCATGTGATGACAAAATTGCACACAGTGTTGCAAGTCCTGTTCACCCTAAAATTTGCCCTTGCATAGTAATTTATTCAGTTATGGAGACTTGCTGAGAAAACATAACTCAAGTGAGGTTTGTTGGGGGTAGGAGTCTGGAGAGAAGGAAAGGAGAGGATAGAGGTGCAGAGGGTGTGAAAGGGGTATGTGTGTGGAGGCTGGTTGGTAAGAATGCAGATAAACCTGCCCCCAAAATGCTTCTGGCCTGAAAGCTTTTTCTTTTTGTATTCATCATAAAATATCATACTAGAAGTGAATCAGAAAGAAAGAGGATGTAAGGAGATTTACTTGGCCATTTATTTAAAAAAAAAAAAAAAAGAAAGCATTAACTTATTTAGACAATATCAATACCTTTTTCAAATTAATTAACTTTGAAATCTCCAGAGGAATTCCCCTGTTTGTTTTTGAGTGAGGATTGCAATTTGAGACTCTTGCCTCTTTGCCTGTTTCTTTCTTTCATGTTGTTGAAATTGGATTCTTTCTGGGGCTATAATGTCCAGTTAGCCTACTTCACTCCACTCGACAAGCAGGCTGGCAATTTGATCTGGGAAATTTGCAAAGTTTAAGCCCAAGAGCAGTTTGCTTGGTTTGCTTTTTCTATAAGAGAAGTCATTCTGTCTGCCTGATAACTCTGTCTAGTTTGGATGATAATAGTTTTTTCCAGTGGGCCTGGAAATATAAGGAATATTCTCTTTTTTACAAGTAGACCCTTCTTTCCATTTATTATCATATTTTTCATAGTTACAACCTCTGTACAGTGCAAACTCAGTTGCTTTTTCAGTAAGTAACAGATTAATGTTTGATAATGTGGAGGGAGAGAGATCAGAACACAGATGTTAGCAGCCTAAATGTTAACAGTCTACCACTACTGAGATTCACCCCATTTCCCCTCTTAGATCCTGTTCCTCTTCACACCTTTCCCTAGTCACCCCTTAAGCCCTGACCACTCGTCTTGAAACTCACGTTTAGAAGCATATGTTTAGCGTTCAGAACTTATGGCCCTTTACTGGAGAAAAGAAAGCCTTTTATACCTGTTTTATGTAGTTTTTTTTTTTTTTTAATTTTTTCTTCCTTTGTGGTTTTGATTAATTGCTTAAAGTATAGACCCAGTGCATCTGCTGAGCTGAGCCCAGGTTCAGAGCCATGCCAATCTGTGGGTGAAGCTTGAGGCAGTAATGGAGCCACTGCAGCAACAGCAGCAGCAGCAGCAACAACAACAGCAGCAGCAACAGCAGCCAAAGCAGCCACATCTGGCTCCTCTGCAGATGGATGCCAGAGAGAAGCAAGGACAGCAGATGAGAGAAGCCCAGTTCCTGTATGCCCAAAAGCTAGTCACACAGCCAACTCTCCTTTCTGCCACACCTGGAAGACCCTCTGGTAGCCCTGCTCTGGGTCCCTTAGCCAGAGTTCCACCAGCCACACCAGTGGCCCGAGTTTTTGAACGAAGCACCGTGAACTCAGAGCCTGAGGAAGAGGAAGGAGGTTTGGAAGATGAGGATGGGGATGATGATGTTGCAGAGGTGGCTGAAAAAGGGGCCCAGGCTGCTTCCAAATACTTTCATGTGCAGAAAGTGGCTCGCCAAGACCCCAGAGTAGCTCCTGTGTCCAGTCTGCTTCCAGCACCAGGGCTCCCACCACATGGACAACAAGCTAAAGAAGACCATACCAAAGATGCTTCCAAGGTCCCACCTTCTGTCTCCACAGCTGGGCAGCCAAGCTGGAATCTGGATGAGCAGCTTAAGCAGGTCAGTCTTCTGCTGTGGGAGGCCATTTCTTCTTCCTAAAGGCTAACTAGAGAGGGTATTGGGTGGCCAGTACTCTGGACCAGTCTGGGCCTTCTCACCCCATTACACGTGAATAAATTTGATTTTTTTTCACTTAACATTTGTTTTCTTGAGCGGAGGGTGCAGCTCAGTGGTACTATGTGTGCTTAGTATGCTTGAGGCCCTAGGTTCAATCCCCAAGACCTGCCACCCCACACACAAATTAACATTTGTTTTTTTAATTAAAGCAATGGAGTTAGTAAGTTAACTCTTTTTTTTTTTTTTTCTTTTTTTTGTAGTACTGGGGATTAAAGCCAGGGGCATTCTACCTCTGAACTGCACCCCCATCCCTATTTTTTAATTTTGAAACAGTGTCTCACTAAGTTGTGGAGGGCTTTAAGTTGCTGAGGCTGGTGGTGAACCTGTGATCCTCCTATCTCAGCCTCTCAGGCACTGTGCCACCATGCCCAGTTAAGTTACTCTTAATGTAGATTGTTCCAAGTTTAATGTAAAAGAATGTCAGTGCAATCTCTTCTTTTTTAAAGGAAAGATGAGGTTGCAATAATGTTACAAGGACTATCTGAAAATAAGATGCATGACTGTCATTAGAGAGTTTTTCCAAAAATAATGGGAAAGAACAATCTTGTCCCAAAGTTTATTTAGTTCTAGGCTAACCTAGACTCATGCTCTTGAAGGACAATTGTTTTGTAGCTGAACATAACTGACAAGAAGTACTTGCATCGTGTGCATTTCTCAATAAAGAGCCTTATAGGCATGATTTAATTTCACCTTTACATGATCTGCTTAGAAAGAGGAAGAGGTAGACCTCAGAATTCTCTTTTTAGCCCAGGAAAGCTGAAATGACTTCTAAACATGGCTGGGCAGAGTTAGCTAGGAAGCTTTTTAAAAAGGCATACTGCAAAGCTGGGCGTGGTGGTGCACGCTCGTAATCCCAGCATTTGGGAGGCTGAGACCAGAGGATCCGGGTTCGCAGCCAGTCTCAGCTATCTAGTGAGGCACTCCGCAACTTAGTGAGACCCTGTTTCAAAATAAAGAATAAAAAATAACTTGGAAGTAGAATGCCCCTGAGTTCAATCCTCAGTACCGGGGGGGGGGGGGGGGGGAAAGGCATACTGCAGAATCCTAATGAATTATCTTGAAACCTAGGGAATCTGTGTTCTCAACCAAGTCTTTGACTTTTAATTTCCCTTTTATTTGTGAGCTGCAGTGTGGTTTTTTCCTCACTCAAACATTGAGAGTAATGATAAATTGTTACAGGGTAAGTGACTTGTTAGTGCTTTAGGCAGTAGTTTATGATAATGCCAATTAGTACCTCAGTACTGAATATGCACACACTCTTTATGTGGTCCAGAGGTACTGTTAGAAAGCATTTGTGAAGATCTGTATGTTTATAAAGGGCAACTGAGAAGTCATATAAGAAAGATCCTTTGGACCCCCCCCCCCCAAATCAAACATCTTTGGATCAAGGAGCCCAGGGCAGTTGAGCTTAGTTTAACACACATGCAGTGTGCAGTAGATTCTAGAGTGAGAAATGGTATTCAAATCTCATCTCTTCCATGTACCTTGTGATCTTTCACTAGCACTCTGAATTACTGTGAGCCTGTTTCTTCTCATTTGTGGAATAAAAATAATGAAGATGCCTCCCAAGGAGGCTGTAAGGATTAACAAGCTAGCCCATGTGAACATCTGTCCAGGCACACAGTAGCTACTAGTGCTCCAGGAGCTGTCTTATGCAAACAATGCTATCCTCTTCCTGAATCCACACTGACTTGCCTCTGAAACAGGGAAGGTAGGGAAGGTACCAAGATGCACACATCACCCAGGCAAATAGCAGCAGAGATTGGACCAGAATCAGAGAATCCCAACTTCCACGATAGCATCACCCTGGCTGCCAGCCCAGACCCGCCTCCTGGCTGATCACTTTGGTTTAGCAAAACATCTGTGAGTTGCCGGCAGCCCCCGCACTGCTGTGTGGTTGGCAGAGTTCCATGCTGGCCGCTGAGTCAGCTCATAGCGGGATCCCGCCCTGACAGCGCTGGGAAAGTTCAGGCCCTAGGCGGCTGGGCTGCCCCCGCCTTGGCAGCTGGCCAGCCTCTGCCTGTGTGCGGTCGTTCCTAGAAAGTGCAGCCGCGTGCAAAGAACAAGTGGAGCTCCAGAGCCTGTCTGTCTTCAGGAAGTGCAGCAGGTGTTGAGGTCAAGCCATTAGAGCTTTGAAAAAAGAGACTCTTCAGAACTGGCGTGTGTGAGGACACACGTTTGCGCCACGGCAGGGCACCCAGCCCTGAGTTCTGGATGGCTGCCACGGCGTAGCTTCACAGCTCAGTGCTCCAGGGGCTGGCTGTTGGCATCTGAAACCCTTTGAGTTCATTTAAGTTTCTGAGGCATACTCACTAATTATAGACTGCCTGGCAGAGCACCTGCCAAAATGTTTTTATAAATGCCATAGTAGCTGAGGCCTAATCCCTCACCTCCTGAATTTACTTTCCTCCCGAATTTGGAGATCAGGAACTGAGTCAGAGGGCATAAGGGTGACTTGTGAATTTAGTTTTTTTCAAAATGAATTTGGTCTGTGTTTTTCTCCTATGTTTAAATCTTATAAATGAGTAAATAATGTGCGTGGGGATTTAAAAAAAAAATTTTTTTTTAAAAATTGGGCTTTGGAAGGAGGACTACAAAAATACATCCTTGTGGAAAACCTATAAAAACCTTGCAACCATGAGACTAAGTGTCTTGTGTTTTTTATTTTTATCTTATTGTGTAGAGTCTTTTGTTTCTTTATGTAACTAACTTCTGGAGAGCAGAAATAGAGTAACCTTTTTCTTAGCAACAATTCAGAGACCTTTTACAATTGACACAAGATGTTACTGTTAGTGTGTTAAGGTGTTTATTTTGTTCTTTTAAACAACAAACTTAAACAGAGGCTTCTTTGTGCCCCAGGCTTGTGTTCTATGAAATAAGGCATGTCTTTCCCTCAAGTTGCTGGCAGTCTAGGGTGGTGCTGTGGGAACCTCAAAGTGGATTTCAAACACTCTCATACCAAAGTAAAAAAGGTTTTGTTGTTGTTTTGTTTCCTTTTCCCCCTACAGCATAGCATAGCTTGGCAAACCAACAGGAATACTCAAATATATTTTTGCAGGCAGTTGTGGTGGTACATGCCTGTAATTCCCAGTACTTGGGAGGCTGAGACAGGAGGATCACAGGTTCAGCCAGCCTCCATCCTCTGCAGCTTAGGGAGACCTTGTTTCAAAATAAAATAGGTCTGGGGCTATAGCTCAGAAGTAGAATGCCCCTGGATTCAATAACCAGTACTGCCCCCCCCCAAAAAAAATTATTATTTTTTTTTTTTTTTGCAAGATTTGTTAGGGGGACACGCCTACCAACTGAAAAGCTGGAGAAGCTTAAGGGTGCTACAGATTATCCCTTGTGTCTGAAGTCCTTTTCTTAGAACATGTAAAGTTAAAATCACTTCATTGAGTCCTTTTGAATAAAGCTTCTTAAGGCCTAGGTTATTAGAGAATAGTATTCTGACACCAGAGTGATGGGGAAGATGGATTATGCCACTGGGCCCAGCATTCTAAAACACATAAGATTTCTGTGGGCAGAGTAAATAATTATAAAACAAGACAACAAAGAACTGAGTGTCCATTCTCTCAAAGGAGATCAGAGTCAATTGTGGGAGGGGGGAAAATGGCAGTTGTTGCTGGCCTTTTAGGGGTGGACTTCTGTCTTCCTGGATAGAGGGTGGTTCAGGCAATACAGGCTTTGTCTGCCTTGAGCCCATTAGCAAAGCTAGATTTGTTGAAGGACATAGACACTCTTCATAGAATAGGAAGATGAGCAATGGTGTGATAGGCGTGTGAGGACCAGAGGATGCTTGTCTCCTTTTCTACATACTTTGGCAGTCACTTTGGTTACTGTGTGTGGCTTTGTATAACCAGCTCAGTGCAAAGCACTAGGAGTCATTGGTCAATAAACATACACCCCTTCTTCTCCCCTCTCCTTCTAAGCATGTTTTATAAGGCTTTGTTTCAGGGTTGCCTTCTGGATGGAAGAGTCAAGTTTCAGAAAACTTGCAATTAAAGAATTCCTAACACTCCCTAAAGGTTGCTAATCATACATTAATGAGGACAGGGTATTGCCAGTTCTGAACACCTGGAAGTTGTTTGGAGCACCCTCAGTCCATGAGAGTTCTGTGGGCTTTCTCTGAATTCATTTGAGTAGCACCTCTGCAGGACTGAAGCAGAAATGTCATGGCAGACAGAATCACCGTGTATGTGTGTGTGTGTGTGTGTGTGTTTATTGGCACTGGGGATTGAACCCAGGGGCATTCTACCTCTGAGCTATACCCCTAGCCCTATTTTTTTATTCTTTATTTTGAAACAGGGTCTTACTAAGTAACTGAGGCTGGCCATGAACCTGTGATCCTCCTGTCTCAGCCTCCCAAGTACTGGGATTACAAGCGTGTACCACCATGCATGGCTTAAGAATCATCATGTTAGATGGTCACTGGGAGACAGACAAGGCACAATAAGGTATTTGGGGAACCCTCCCCAAAAATAATTGATTCCCCCCCCAAATAAAAATTTTATTAAATGTGTACAAAAAACTGGGCGTGCTAATGCATGCTTGTAATCTCGGTACTTGGGAGGCTGAGACAGGATCGCAGATTCAAGGACAGACTCAGTTAGTAGTGAGGCTCTAATCAACCTAGTAAGATCCTGATTCAAAATAAAAATATAATAGGGCTGGGGGTGTAGCTCAGAGGTAGAATGCCCCTAGGTTCAAGCCCCAGTAACACACACACACACACACACACACACACACACACACACACAGAGGTCAAATATGTACAAAACCAATCCTGTTTCTGTGAGAAATGACTTTCTGCTGAGCATTAGTGGACAAAGAGGCATGTGCCCTTTTCTCCTAATACTGTGACTGACTGGTCTTAAGGATATATCCCTGTAAGTAAGATGTGTGCCCTTGGGCTTCCTGGTACTTACTACATGACTATGGAACGTTTGAAGCTTTTTGTAAAAATTGTGTAAACCCTTGCCTAAAAAAAGAAAAAAGCTTATAGGCTTCCCCCATTTACTTTGTAGGTCTCTCTTGCATGCCCTTGGCTTCTGTAATCACAGTGGAGTCTGTCTAGATCATTGGTTTTCAGTTGGCAATGACCCGTCCTTGTCCCTCTACCCCCAAACCAGGGGATGTTTGGCAACAGAAGGAGACATTTTTGTTTGTTATTTGTTGTGATTGGGGGAGGGGCAAGTGTGCTACTAGAATCTAGTGGATAGAGGCCAGGGATGCTGCTAAACAGGCTACAATGCACAGGACAGTCTCCCACAATAAAGAATTTTGTGGTCCAATGTGCCTAGATTGAGAAACCCTGCTGTAGCTAGATCATAAGCTCTCGAAGGTGCTGAAGCAAAATGTAGGTACATAAAAGCATGCAGATTTGCACTGTGTCTTTCTGTTTCTCACTTAAAGAAGACAGATTTCTAGGTGGGCACTGAGGTTTTTTTTTTTTTTTTTTTTTTTCTGGAAAGGGGGTAGTAAGCCAAATAAGTTTGGGAATCTGTGATGTAAATTGTGTCACTAGAAAGCGAACATTTAGTGAGGCATGGTGGTATACACTTGTAATCCCAGTACTTGGAAGGCTGAGACAGGAGGATCATAGGTTGTGGTCAACTTCAGCAACTTAATGAGGCCGTCAGCAACTAAGTGAGGCTCTGTTTCAAAATAAAAATAAAACAGGGCAAGCCGGGCGTGATGGCGCACACTTGTAATCCCAGTACTTGGGAGGCTGATCCAAAACAGGAGTATCCGGGTTTGCGGCCAACCTCAGCTACCTAGTAAGGCTCTCCACAACTTAGTGAGACCCTGTTTCAAAATAAAGAATAAAAAGTCGGGTTCGGTGTGTAGCTCAGAGGTAGAATGTCCCTGGGTTCAATCCCCAGTTCTGCAGGAAAAAAAAAACCAGGGCTAGGAGTATAGCTCAGAGAGATAGAATGCCCCTGGGTTCAACAGAAAGAAAAAAGAGAGAGCATATGTGTGTGTGTGGCGCCACCAACAAGCTATGCTTTCATAGACACTGTCCTAGACTCTGTTCTTTTGTGCTTCAATCTCAGTAGGAGAGGAGGTTGGCAGCCTTGAGCTTTCTCTTCTATTTTCAGTGTCCATGTTGAGTTCAGAACTCCTTCTGTAGTCGTCCGAGTGAGCAGATTGTCACCTAGGAAAGAATTAGGACCTGGAAATTGAGATCTCTTATGTGGCTCTAACCATCAGTTTTTCCAGCCCACCATTCCTTTATGTCTGTGACGTCTCTGGTGATTTGTGAGAGAGCTTGGTTGCCCTTCTAGACATTAACCCCAAAAGATTACAGCATAGATACCTGGCAAACTTGTTATTTAGTAACAGATTTAATTATTGATTCAGCATTTGTTGGAAGCACAGGATGTAGATTTAGATCTTAGCCCTACCATTTGCTTGCTGCAGTACTTTGGACAAGTGTCCTAACCTTATCTAAACCCATGCATCTATCTACTCCAGAGGATGGTAATCCTCTCCCATCATCTTCAGGAAGCTATTTTAAAGATAGTACAACACCTGTAATCCTAGTACTTGAGAGGTTGGGACAGGAGAATTGCAGGTTCAGAGCCAGCCTCGGCAACTTTGTGAAGCTCTTAGCAATTTAGGGAGACCCTGTTTTAAGTAAAAAATAGGGCTAGGGGTGTTCTCTGAAAGTAGAACACCCCTGGGTTCCATCCCCAATATCACACACAAAAAGGGAGGGTAACACAAGCCAGGTATGGTGGCACATGCCTGTAATCCCAATACTTGGGAGGCTGAGGCGAGAGGATCTCAGGTTCACAGCCAGCCTCTGCAACTTAGTAAGATCCTGTTTCAAAATTTAAAAAATTAATAAAATAGGGCTGACTGTATAGCTCAGAGGTAGAAGGTCTTTGGGTCAATCCCCATTACCACAGAAAAGTACAATAAAGTAAAATAAAGATAGTATAGCAGAGTGTGGTGATGCATGCCTGTAATCCCAGTGCTAGGGAGGCTGAGACAGGAGGATTGCATGTTCAAGGCCAGCTTCAGCAACTTAGCAAGGCTCTGTTTCAAAATAAAAAGGGCAGGGGGTGGGGCAGGTGTGGTGGTGCATGCTTGTAATCCTAGTACTTGGGAGGCTGAGCCAGGAGGATCACAGGTTTGAAGCCAGCCTCAGCAACTTAGTGCTTTAGTGAGACCCGGTTTCCAAATAAATATTAAAAATTAGGGCTAGAGGTCTAGCTCAGTGGTAGAATGCCCCTGGTTTCAATCCCCAGTACCACCACTGAAAAAAAAAAAAAAGAATGAAAGAAAGCTATTACCAAGATTGAGAACAATAGGAATATAAAGGATACAGGTTGAATTGTCATTAATACCTAAATACTTGGGGGGGGGTACTGGGGACTGAACCCAGGGGCATTCTACCTCTGAGCTATCCCCCCCCCCCACTCTATTTTATTTTGAAACAGAGTCTCACTAAGTTGTGGAGGGCCTCACTAAATTTCTAAAGCTGACTGTGAACCTGACATCCTCCTGTCTCAGCCTCCCAAGTGAGACTCTGTTTCAAAAATAAAAAAAATACGTGGTGGCGCACGCTTGTAATCCCAGCATTCGGGAGGCTGAGACCGGAGGATCCGGGTTCGTGGCCAGCCTCAGCTACCTAGTGAGGCACTCCGCAACTTAGTGAGACTCGATTTCAAAATAAAGCATAAAAAAACTAGGGCTGGGGGTATAGCTCGGGGGTAGAATGCCCCTGAGTTCAATCCCCAGTACCGCAAAAAAAAAAAAAAAAAAAAAAAATAGGCCAGGTGTGGTGGTACACACTAGTAATCCCAGTACTTGGGAGGCTGAGACAGGAGGGTCACAGGTTCACAGCTAGTCTCAGCAACTTATGAGCCCCTCCACAACTTGATGAGACTCTGTTTCAGAATAAAGAATAAAATAGGACTGGAGGTATAATACGCTCAGAGGTAGAATGCCCCTGGGTTCAATCCACAGTACCATACACACACACACACACACAACAATAATAAAATAGGGCTGGAGGTGTAGTTAAGAGGTAGAATGCCCCTGGGTTTAATACCACAGACAAAAAAGGAAGAAATTTACTTAAAATGTTTTATTATGGAAATTTCAAATATATGAGTTAACAAGCTGTGTCATTTACCTAACTTTCTTCCTTCAAGCATCAGCTTTTGACCATTCTTTAACACATGCCTATTTGAAAGATGCTTTCAGATTAGGCTTTTATTATCTCTAATTCTTGGAGTACAAGTTCTCGCTTTATTATGTTACTCTTCTGAATGATAGTTTATTTTCTTTTGTGGAAGTTTGTTTTATTTTCATTTGTTTTTCTGTGTAAACTCACTTTGAGTGGGGATTTGTTTCTGTTCCCCTCATCTGTAACTCAACAGATTAGCAGGTTACATTGGTTTGGGTAATGTGAATTTAGAATCTACATCTGTGCCTAGTATATGCCTGAG
>PVLC010014257.1:13525-39786 GCA_004027655.1 Graphiurus murinus
ACTGGGGATTGAACTCAGGGGCATTCTACCTCCGAGCTATACCCCCAGCCCTATTTTTTATTCTTTATTTTGAAACCGAGTCTCACTAAGTTGCGGAGTGCCTCACTAGGTAGCTGAGGCTGGCCGCGAACCCGGATCCTCCTGTCTCAGCCTCCCGAATGCTGGGATTACAAGCGTGCGCCACCACGCCCGGCTATGTGCCTGAGTTTCTGTGGGCACTTTTTTTTTTTGGTGGGTACTGGGGATTGAGCCCTGGGGATTTCTATCTCCGAGCTACACCCCCCTAACCCTACTTTATTTTTTGCTTTGAAACAGGGTCTCATGACTTGATGAGACTGTCCTCTAATCAAGTACTAGGATTATAGGTATGAACCACATGCCTGGCTTCTGTAGACACTCTATTTGTGGGGCCTATGGGCAATTTCTATCGTTACAGTTTATGCTTAAGGTGTTTTTGGTACTGGAGGTTGAACTCAAACATTCTATCTCCAAGCTACACTCCCAGACCTATTTTATTTTTTATTTAGAAACAGGGTCTCGCTAGGTTACTGAGAGCCTCACTAAGTTGCCGAGGCTGTCCTGGAACCTGCAATCCTATCTTTGTCTCAAGTACTGAGATTATAGACATTTGCCACCACACCCAGCTTAAGTACTTCTTTTTTTTTTTTTTTTTTTTTTTTTTCAGTACTGGGGATTGAACTCAGGGGCATTCTATCTCCAAGCTATACCCCCAGGCCTGTTTTTTATTCTTTATTTGGAAACAGGGTCTCACTAAGTTGCGGAGGGTCTCACTAGGTAGCTGAGGCTGGCCGAGAACCTGGATCCTCTGGTCTTAGCCTCCCAAATGCTGGGATTACAAGCGTGCACCACCACGCCCGGCTTAAGTATTATTTTTAAATATATTTTGATTCTTTCATTTTCCTTTCCTTCCCTCTCTCCTTCTTCCTCTCCTTCCCTCCCTTCCTTCCTTCTTTCCTTCTTTCTTTCTCACAGGATCTTGTTAAGTTGTCTAGGGCTAGCCTCAAATTTATGATCCTCCTGTCTCAGCCTCCCAAGTAGCTAGGATTAAAGGTGTGCACCACAGTGCCCAGTTTAGGCTGACTTTTACTTTACACATTTCTATTATTTTTAAAATTATTAGTTGTTATTGCTTTTTTTAAATTTATTTTATTTATTTATTTATTTTGCGGTACTGGGGGTTGAACTCAGGGGCATTCTATCTCTGAGCTATACCCCCAGCCCTATTTTTTATTCTTTATTTTGAAACCGAGTCTCACTAAGTTGCGGAGTGCCTCACTAGGTAGCTGAGGCTGGCCGGGAACCCGGATCCTCCGGTCTCAGCCTCCCGAATGCTGGGATTACAAGCGTGCACCACCACGCCTGGCCTATTATTGCTTTTTTAATACAGTGTAAAAATTAAAATACTTACATGGGCACTATGGCACATGCCTGTACTTCCAGCTACTTGTGAGGATGAGCAGGAGGGTCACAGATTCGAGACCAGCCTGGGCAACTTAGTGAGACCCTGTCTCAAAAATAAAAAATGGAGCCAGGCATGGTAGTGCAGACCTGTAATCCTAGTACTTGGGAGGCTGAGACAGAAGGATCGCAGATTCAAGGCTAACCTCAGCAAGTAATGAGACTCTCATCAACCTAGTGAGACCCTGTTTCAAAATAAAAAATTAAAATAGGACTAGGAGTGTAACTTGGAGGTATAGTGCCTCTGGGTTCAATCCCCAGTACCACAAATAAATAAAAAAGTAAGTGCCTGGGGGTACAGCTCAGTGGTAGGACACTCTGGATTCAATCCCCAGTACTGCCAAAACAAAAAAACAAAAATATCCTGACTCTTTAGGGGTAATTATTGTTAACAATTTAGTCTATATGTTTTATGAGTAGTTGTTTTTTTCTTTCATTATAAATATATTTTGTTTGTTTGTTTGTTTGTTTTGTGGTACTGGGGATTGAGCCCAGGGGCATTCTACCTCCGAACTACACTAGCAGTCCTATTTTACTTTTATTTTGAAACAGGGTTTCACTAGACTGACAAGAGTCTCACTAGTTGCTGAGGCTGTCCTCAAAACTGCGATCCTCCTGTCTCAGCCTCCCAAGTACTGGGATTACAAGCGTGTGCCACTATGCCCAGCTATTTTGTTTGTTTTTAGCACAAATAAGAGCTCTATATATTGTTCTGCAACTTGCTTTTGAGGGGTGTGTTGGGGATTGAACCTGGGACATTCTACTTCTGAGGTATACCCCCGGCCCTTTTAATTTTGAAACAGGGTCTCACTAAGATGCTGAAGCTGGCCTCAAACCTGTGATCCTCCTGTCTCAGCCTCCCAAGTCTTGGGATTGCAGGTGTGGCCACTACACCCACCTTTACAACTTGCTTTTTTTTTCTCAGTACTATTGCTGTCCTTCATGAGTGTACTTGGACAGTGTGTGTTTTGCATAAATACAGACTCTTTGTATATGCTGTGTAACCCTATTCCATGACGTGTATGTACTTCTGTGGTAGGATAGATTATTCTAGGGGTTAAATTAAGTATGTTAGGGTATGTGTACATGTTAACTTTTGGTATGTAAAATATTTACTGCTTGATCAACCCCTGAAAACATGTTAATTTGCTTTGCTACTAATAGTAGTAGTTTCCCAAGCCCCTTCCAGTGGTGGTTGCTATCAGTTTGTTTTTTTTTTTTTTTTTCTTCCAGGACTGAGAATTGAACATAGGGCCTGGTGCGTTCCAGGCAAGTGCTCTACCACTGAGTTACATACCATCCCTATTTTCGTTTTTGTTTTTGTTTTTGAGACGGGATCTCGCTGGCTTGGAACTTTGGATTCTCCAGCCTCCGTCTCCCTAGTAGCTGGGATTTCAAGCTTGGGCCACATCCCCCATCAGTTCTTTTTTTAAACTCTTTGTATGCTTATTTGCCTTTTGTATCTAACCTATAAATTGCCCAATTTCAACCTTTGCCCATTTCTCATTGTTTATCTTTTTCTTAGTGATCTGTAGTAGCTCTGCATAAGTTCTTGTCTTTTTGTATGTTTTAAATATTTTCATAGTTTGCGTGTGTGTGTGTGTGTGTGTGTGTGTGTGTGTGTGTGTGTGTGTGTTACTAGGGATTGAACAGAGGGGCATTCTACCTCTTAACTACACCCCCAACCCTATTTTTTTTTTTTTTTAAATTTTGAAACAGAGAGCCTTGCTAAGTTTCTGAGGCTGGCTGTGAACCTGCAAGCCTCCTGTCTCAGCTCCGAAGTATTGGGGTTACAGATGTGTGCTCCTGGCTGCAAAGCTATTTTGTGTGGGGTGGGGTAGGGATGGAACCAATGGGCATTCTACCTTCGAGCTACACCTACCCAGTCCTATTTTATTTTTTATTTGGAACAGGGTCTCCCAAAATTGCTTTGAGTGTCGCTAAGTTACCAAGGCTGGCTTTGAACCTGCAATCTGCCTGTCTCAGCCTCCCAAGTACTGAGATTACAGGTATGTGCCACCGTGCGTGGTTTGCAAAGCTATTTTTATTTATTTATTTTTTTGTGGTATTAGGGATTGAACTCAGGGGCAGTCTACCTCCAAGCTATACCGCTAGCCATATTTTTTATTCTTTATTTCGAAACCGAATCTCACTAAGTTGCAGAGTGCCTCACTAGGTAGCTGAGGCTGGCCTCGAACCCAGATCCTCCGGTCTCCGCTTCCCAAATGCTGGGATTACAAACGTGCGCCATCACTTGCAAAGCTATTTTTAATGGCTGCGTAATGTTCTGTGACATGGATATTGCCATCCTGTGTTGTCTGTTCCCTTAATGTGAGACATTCGGCTGTTTGAAATTCTTTGCTCTTAAAAAAATTGAACTGTATTTTTAGTTATTTCCTTTAAGATAGATTTATAGAGCAGAGTTACAAAATCAGCAAGAGACAGAAAACAAGGCAGTTACAGGCGAGGACTTAATGCCACACTGACTGCAGTTGATTATGAACTCTTATCATTTAGTCATTTGTAACTTTATATAAGTCATTCAACATCCTTTTTTTTTTCCCTTAGGTTTCTCATTTGAAAAATGGGGATACTAATAGTATTCACCTCAGATCATTGTGACAAGCATTTAGGATATACATAAAATACCAGAATCTTGCCTGGCACGTAGTTAAGTTCTCAGTTATTATAAATTGTTGCTGCTGCTGTTTTTATTTCAGTGGGCATTTCAAGGCAAGTGACTTTCCAGAAAGGTCATCCATTTTGTATTTCCAATATGGGAATATGGTGATCCCTTATGCCAATCTTTGTTATCACTGACTTCATTTTTTGAAGCTTCACTAATTTTGCATATGAAAAACTCTTTTTTTAAAATATATACTCGGGTTTACTCTTGGACCTTAAAATTGAACTTTAGGAAATGGATTATATTGCCTTTTTTCTTTTTGGTATTGGGGATTGAACCTAGAGGCATTCTACCTCCAAGCTACACTCCCAGCATGATCTTTTTTTTGTTGTTGTAGTACTGGGGATTGAACCCAGGGGCACTCTACCTCTGAGCTATACCCCCAGTCCTACTCCTATTTTTTATTCTTTATTTTGAAATAGGGTCTCACTAAGTTGTGGAGGCCTCATTAAGTGGCTGAGGCTGGCCTTGAACCTGGGATCCTCCCTTCTCAGCCTCCCAAGTACTGGGATTACAAGAATGCATCCACCACGCCCAACTCTGATTTTATTTCTTATTGGGAAACAAAGTCTTTCTAGGTTGCCAAGAACCTGGCTAAATTGCCAAGGCTGACTTGAACCTGTAATCCTCCTGTCTCAGCCTACCAAGTGTGTGCCACCACACCCAACTTATATTACCTTCTATTTCTTTTTCTTTTTCTTTTTTTTTTTTTAAGTGGTTCTGGAGATTGAACCCAGGGGCATTCTACTTCTAAACTACATACCCAGCCCTATTTTTTTTTTTTTTTTTTTTTTTTTTTAAGCAGAGTCCCATTAGGTTGATGAGAGTCTCACTACTTGCTGAGGCTGTTCTTGTGTCTTCAAACCTGCAATCCTCCTGTCTCTGCCTCCCAAGTACTGGGATTATAGGCATGTACCACCGCACCCAGCTTCTAAATCCCTTTTCTAGGGTTATAATTTAGGACTAGAAGCCCACATTCTATTAAATGCCCTCCCAATTCATCACTTAGCTTATTGATTCTCCTAAGTTTATTTCTGTTAGCTTATTCTTCTAGTATCAGTACTCATTTGAGCTCCTTCCATCTGTCAGGCCTGTGCTAGGTACACTAGCCTCACAGAGGAGTCAGTCACTGTCCTGCATGAAAGAGACTCAGTCTGGTAGAGGTGGCAGGCGATGCAGGGACAGCCATCATCAGCATAGCAATGCTCACCCCATAGTACCAACTGGGATGCAAATGTGGGCTAGGGAGGAGCCCCAGGGGAAGCTCTGAAAATCTATAAATGGATCTTTTAAACACAAAGTTTGACAGTGTTCTGCCTGACCAAACCTGTTCATGGAAATCTAAACTTGAAAATAATGGAGGGATTTTTTTTTCAACTTCCTAAAATAATTTATGATAGCATTTTTAAAAAAATGCTGGCAGTCAGACGTGGTGGTGCATGCTTGTAATCCCAGTACTTGGGAGGCTAAGACAAGAGGATCACAGGTTTAAGGACAGCTTCAACAAGTAGTGAAACTCTCATCAACCTAGCAAGACCCTGTTTCAAAATAAAAATAAAATAGGGATGAGAGGGTGTAGCTCGGAGATAAAATACCCCTGGGTTCAATCCTTAGTACCACAGGAAAAATTAAAAATACTGATTTAGCTGTGCATGGTGGCACACATTTGTAATCCCAGTCTTTGGAGGTTGAGACAGGAGGATTGAAGGCATTCGAGGACAGCCTCAGCAAATAGTGAGACTCATCAACCTAGGGAGATCTTGTTTAAAAAAAAAAAATAGGGCTGGGGGTGTAGCTCAGAGGTAGAATGCCTCTGGGTTCAATCCCTAGTAACACACACACACACACACACACACACACACACACACACACACACACAGAGTGCTGGCTTTTTACCTATTGCATTTAAATTGTGCAGCTTGAAAAACAGTTTTATGAAATACTTGCAGAGCAGTGACTTGGGGCCAGTTTCCTAACCTCTTCAGGTCTATTCCCTGCTGTCACATCAGATGAGGTGCTCTCCAACTAGGCTCCCCAGCTCTGCCAGAGCTCTGTAGTGTGGATGCAAGATGCACTGTGGAAGTGCAGGTGACAGCTTAAGAGTTGGAGGAAGCCATAGTGCCAAATTCCACACAGAAAAGGAGCTGGGGATTTCCTCGGTGGCTATCAGTCTCTGGCTTGACAGAGCCATTTCACTTGGTATCAAGATGTCCTCATTACGTGTTGCATTTTAGTTTTTTTCCTTCCCTTTGTAAGAAACATCCCATTTCTGGGCAGCTTTCTTGATTGTATGGGAGAGTGATTCTGTGCTTAGAGGGGAAGGTAGCACTGTGCTTTCTCTTTACCCCACCCTGCCCCCTTTCTGCTCCTTAATCAGAAGTGTCCCTTAGCTCTTTTTCCAAGCCACTAAACTTGAATTGATCTCTGTTGCTAGTGGAAGGTGGGCAGGCTGTTTCTGGTTCCTGCTAAAGTTACCTGACAGCGGAAGGTGTGCATCTGATAATTATAACTCCAGTGTTTCCAAGGCCTGAGCGATTTAGTTAAGAGCAGTAATCCTGATCTTATCAGGAGTGTTCTGTAGTCTAACAGTATTACTTATAACAGTATCTGTTTTACTTCCTGGGGCTCCCCTCTCCTCTTAGGATTCTCCTGTAATCCTGCCCATTACCCCCGTGTGCATGTCTCATTACCTCCTAGAATCAGTTAAAACTAATGGGAAGACAAAGAGTGTTTTCTTTTCTTCCTACAAAAATCTGGGAATTAAACTTTTAACATTACAACATCATCAGCCAGATCAGCAGTAGAACAGTTGCAAATGTGGTACATATAATACTTAAAGAGTCATGATCTAGCCAAAGATAAGTAGTTTGTGTTGCTAATTAAGAAAAAAAATTACTAGTAACATTCTCAGTATTCAGCCTAAATGCCTTAGTTACAGTCTGTACTTCAGAGCAATTAATTGGTATCCAGGAGCTTCGAATCAAACCTATTGAAATCTAGTGATTTTTGCTAATGATTATTTTGAGGTTCTGGTCCTAGGAATTTGCCTATATCCTTGATGTTTGGGTTCATATCTGTCAGATTATAGGGAGTAGACAGAAAGGAAACTCATTGTCATTCTGCATCTTTGGAAAACACTCAAGAATCTCCATTTTAAAAGTTGTTGTACATGGTGGTATTTAAAGACAGGATAGTTTCTTAGAGGTTTCAGAGTGGGAAACCCAAGTGAAGAATTGGTAGCTTAGCCTCTATCCCCAAGGAAAGGGTTAATTTTTGCCTTGGGGAGGAGTGAGGAATGGGAACTAAAATTGCTTTGGACATCTGAGCTGTGCTTTAATAAGATATTCCAGGTGGTCAAGGAGTAATCCTAAAATAGCCTAGATACTTAATTGCTTTTAAAGTCAGGCTCCTGTCTCTGGGGAGGTACAGCTCTAAGGAATGCAGTGCTGGCTCCTAAGATCTTAGAGGCGTGGTCTAGTTGCCCCCCTCGCCCCCCCCTCCAAAAAAAAGGGGAAAAAAAAAAAAACCCACCAAAGTCCAGTAAAAAGGCCCAAGGGAGCCTTCTTGGGTCAGGGGACATTTGCTAAATTTCTACCTTTCTTAACACTGAAAAGTTGGCAATAAGCCTGTAGAGCTTCTGCTGCCTGCTGCCTTAACCTGGCTTTCTCTTGAATTGGTCTGGTTACCCCATCCCCTAGACAATGGTCTTGTTTTCATTAGTGCTCAAAGGCTTCCTGCTTGATCCCCTGCCCAGCTTCTGTGTTTGCATAGGAACATACTTTGCTCACTATAAGAATTCAGAGTCTTTCTTTCTCTTTCTCATCCCCTCAGTCTAGATTCACTTGATTCCCTGACTTTGGCTGCCTCTAATGGCAGTCATTTCTCCCTGGCTCTATTCCTCCTCCCCCCAAGCCCAGGTTCTCAGCATGGGCTACTGCACAGCCACCCAGCTGGGGCCTTGCTTTCACTCACAAATTTTCAGTGCTATTTACAAAAGTGATATATAGGCATTGTAAATCACTACTGAGGGGCATTAAAAATATATTTTGTTAAATGAAGAGCCAGACTACTACTCTCTTACTTGAAAGACTACATATTATAAAGGGATGGATCACTTCTATAAATTATTCTGTCCTTGCTGTGTAATCCATATGCAACTCTTTGTTGAGGGCAGGGGACAGCAAATGATGAGTCTTTGTGGAAGTCAAAGTGAATCTAGAGCCAGACGGAGTGGCACATGCTGTAATCTCAGTACTTGGGAGACTGAGACAGGAGGATCGCAAGTTCACCATCAGCCTCAGTGACTTAGCAAGGCTCTCTGCAACCTAGTGAAATGCTGTTTCCAAAAAAAATAAATAAAATGAAATGGGACTTGGGAGTGTAGCTCAGAGGTAGAATGCCTCTGAGTTCAATCCCCAGTTCCACACACACAAAGTTAATCTAGAAAAAATATTTTTAAAAATATAAAAGGCTGGGCATGGTGGCGCACGCTTGTAATCCCAGTACTTGGGAGGCTGAGACCAGCGGATCCGGGTTCGTGACCAGCCTCAGATACTTAGGCTCTCCACAACTTAGTGAGACCCTGTTTCAAAATAAAGAATAAAAAATAGAACTGGAGGTATAGCTCAAAGGTAGAATGCCCCTGGGTTCCATCCTCAGTACTGCAAAAAAATATATATATATATTTATATACATATATATAAAAGAACATAAACATAATTTTTGTGGCGTTAGCTGGCTGTGACTCTACCTAGCACCTTACACATGCTAGGCAAGTGTTCTATTACTAAGCTATATCCCCAGCCCCTATAATTTTTTTTTTTTTTTTTTGCTGTACTGGGGATTGAACTCAGGGGCATTCTACCTCCGAGCTACACCCCCAGCCCTATTTTTTATTCTTTATTTTGAAACCGGGTCTCACTAAGTTGCGGAGTGCCTCACTAGGTAGCTGAGGCTGTCCGCGAATATAATTGGTTTGTTAATTGTCTCTTTCCCCATTAGACTGTAAGCTCCTTGAAATGAGAAGTTCTAATTTGTTCTTTTTCCTCAGAAATCTAATATATTTTCCTCAGTAGCTAATACAGCTTAGGTGATCAAATGTTTGTACATGATTGAATACAATGAACAAAACTGAAAAGTGAAAGCTACCCACAGCCCCAGACTGATTAAAGTGTCTGTGTACATTTGTGTGTGTATATTATATTTTGTCCAACGAAAATGGGTTGTTAAAACCATCCAGAACATTGATTTAATCATTTGCTTTTTTTGTTCAGAAAACATCTTCTGCCTCCTCCCTGTCCACAGTTCAGAGTTTAAATTTTCTCTTGGTATTTAAGGCATTTCACAGCCTGTTTCCACCTTAACTATTCAGACTTGCTGTCTTTACATCCTCCCTGCCAAAACATGCTTTGTTGATCACTTACTCCATGCCCATTTAAACTGTAAATCTCCCCTCAGCTCATTCTTCAAGGCCAATTTAGCCTCCACCCCTGCATGTCCAGCCTTTTCTTCCTCTCCCAGGCACTTTGTGGTTTGGTACTTGTTGCTTTGCACTATTAAATGCTACAAACACGTTCAAATTGTTTTTCCGGCTCATGATAAAACTCAGTGGTGGGACCCAGTTTTTTGGAGTGCTCTCTTCAGCAGCATGCCCAATGTTGTGCCTAGATGCATTCTCAGGAAATCTGTGTTGAGTGAATTTGTCATCAGATCTTTGCTTCTTGGGTCAGAAAGTGCCCCTGGAGACCATCTCGTCTGACCCTATCTCATGTTGGATTCCATAGAACCATGACATCTCAGACAGATGGTCATCCAGACAGGAAGCTGCCCACCTCCTGAGAAGGCTTACTCCATTACTAGGCAGTTATAATGGTTAAGAAAAGGTTGCCTGGCATGGTGGTGCACATCTGTAAACCCAGTACTTGGGAGGCCGAGACAGGAGGATCTTAGGTTTGAGGCCAGCCTTAGCAATTTAGCGAAAACCTGTTTCAAAATAAAAAGGGCTGAGCTGGGCATGGTGACACACGCTTGTAATCCCAGTATTTGGGAGGCTGAGACAGAAGGATTACAGGTTCGTGGCCAGCCTCAGATACTTAGGCCCTCCACAACTTAGTAAGACCCTGTTTCAAAATAAAGAATAAAAAAATAGGACTGGGGGTGTAGCTCAGAGGTAGAATGCCCCTGGGTTCAATCCTAAATTCCACAAATAAATAAATAAATAAATAAATAAATAAATAAATAAATAAATAAATAAATAAATAAATAAATAGGGCTGGGGTATAGCTTGGAGGTAGAATACCCCTGGGTTCAATCCCCAGTACCAGGATTTAGGGGGTTGGGATGGGGGTAGGTAAGGCAGGGCAAGGCCAGGCCTTTGTCCAGACTTGGAATTTTTCTTCTGGCAACTTCTGCCTAGGCACTCTAGTTTTGCCTGCTGGAACTATGAAGGCGGGAGGTGGGAAGGTGGGCTCTTCTTCCTCAGGCAGCCTTTTAGTTTTTTTTTGCGGTACTGGGGATTGAACTCAGGGGCATTCTACCTCCGAGCTATACCCCCAGCCCTATTTTTTATTCTTTATTTGGAAACCAGGTCTCACTAAGTTGTGGAGTGCCTCACCAGGTAGCTGAGGCTGGCCATGAACCCGGATCCTCCGGTCTCAGCCTCCCGAATGCTGGGATTACAAGCGTGCGCCACCACGCCCAGCTTAGCCTTTTAGATTTTAATTTTGAATAGCAGTAAGGTTAGTTAGACTTTGATTTGTTATTTTTTTTTTTTGCTAGGATAATTCCTCTGGTCTCCTCAGAATTTTCTCTCTCACTCTCTTTTCCTCCCTCCCTCTGTCTCCTATGCACTGGGGAATATGGCAGATCATCCTACAGTTTATGGTTTGTTTTGGAGATAGAGGTAAAGGTTAGCTGTTCTTACTTAGGTACCCCCAGATAACTCTCAGGGGCAAGTATTGTGCGAGGGCTGGTTTTCATTTGGCTGAAATATCCAGATTAAATAAAAGAATCTCCCATTGCTGGGAGCCACCCAGGGCTATTACTGAGTATTCTGTGGGTAGAGGACTTTCTTCGTTCTCTCTCTCTCCCTTCCTGATCTCCCCACTCATAACACTTTTCCACTGTTCTTTCAACCCACAAGCCAGCACGGAGACAGAGACAGAGACAGAGACACATGCCAGCCAGCAAGACAGGCATAGAGTCCTGTCATTGCCACTTAGCGGCTCTGGGCCCCTGGGCCGGTTGCTGGGACTTTTTGAGCCATTATTTCCCCAACTCTAAAATAACTACCTCTACATCGTAGAAGAAAGAAAATGCTTCTACGGCTCCTGGCCCAGCCCTTGGTACAGAAGGCACATGAACACTAAATTTCCATTCCCTTTTCCCCTCCCCTGGGCTTTTATGACCATTTCGGAGGATTTAAAAACAATGTGGCTTCCTTGGGGAAAATAAGTCCAATGTGAGTATAGTAGCCAAAGCTAGTTTTGGGTGGATATTTGGGGACAAACTGTCAGTTTCCTGTGAGCTCCTGGTGAGATCAAAGATGTTAAAAGAGAATCTGAAATAGGGAGGCTGTAAATGGCAGTAAGTGACCACTCTAACTACTGCTGGCTTCCCACACACATTTCTGGGCTATTTAATACTGCTGCCTGCTGCTGGTGGGGTAACAGAGCCTGTTCCCTGGCAGGGTAAACTAGCACACAGCAGCCCTTCAGCTGAAATGCTTTCTTCCCAGATCCCTCTTGAACCTGAAAAGGTTGAGCTGTTTCTGTTTTCCCCACACTCCTGCCTCCACTATTCCTTGCTTTCTTTTACTGCAATATCCTCTGTCAGCCATACTCAGAATACTAGAAAAATTATTTTGGGGCTGGTAACTTTCTAGTTAAGCATACCCACCATCCCATTGATAGGCCAAGAAATCTCCTGCACATAAACTTGAATTACGTCAATGAGCCATGTTTTTACAGCAGTTGATCAGAGTTGGAAACCAGGAGAATAACTCCTTAAGTCTGTAACCCTCCCAGTGAAAGGAGAGAGAGACAGAGAAATCATGGGGTTGGAGGTCCCAAGAGAACCTGTCCCTGTCTTTTAGTCCATGTGTCAGTGTGTTCTATGTGTTGGGGTACCCACAAGATGCTGAAGACTGAGGACAAAGGGGCACAAGTAGTCAAAACTGGAGGTGATAGAACCTAGAGAAGACACTGAATCTGCCCAGTGGGCAGAAGGAGACTATGAAAGAACTGGCATTCCAGCTGGATTGTGAAGGATGAGCACGGTTCAGAAATTACTCTCCTCAGTCAGAAAATCCTGTGAAGTAGGATCAAATTTTATCTCAAGATGAAGGAAGTTGCTGGGCGTGGTGGTGCACGCTTGTAATCCCAGCATTTGGGAGGCTGAGACCGGAGGATGCGGGTTCACAGCCAGCCTCAGCTACCTAGTGAGGCACTCCGCAACTTATGAGACTCGGTTTCAAAATAAAAAATAGGGCTGGGGGTATAGCTTGGAGGTAGAATGCCCCTGAGTTCAATCCCCAGTACCGCAAAAAAAAAAAAAAAAAGATGAAGGAAGTAATGCATATTAGACATTTCTTGATTGATTGATTGGTTGTATTTGGTAGTACTGGGGATTGAACCCAAGAGCATTCTACCTCCAAGTTATACCCGCAACCCTTTTTATTATTTGTCTTGAAACAGGATCTCACTAGTTGCTCAGAGTCTTCCTACATTGCTCAAATATCCTCAAATCTGTGATCCTTCTGTCTCAGCCTCCCCAAGTACTGGTATTATAGGCATGCCTACCATGCCTGACTCCAACTGAAATTTTTTTTTTTTTTTTTTTGGTGGCACTGGGGATTGAACCCAGGGGTACCTCCAAACTACACCCCCAGCCCTTTTTATTTTTTATATTGAAACAGGGTCTCACTAAGTTGTGGAGGGCCTCACTAAATTGCTGAAGCTGGCCTTCAGTCCTCCTATCTCAGCCTCCTAAGTACTGGGATTACAAGCATGTACCATACACCTCACCCAGCTCCAACTGAATATTTAAAATTAAGTAATGGACTAGCCTTGTCTTGGAATTGGACAAAAGAAACACACCCACTCCAGGGCCACTATTTTCCCTGCATTTTCTTTTAAGCAGTAATTGATAGTTCCTTTCTGTGGAATGGTTCAAACAGTAGAATTGCTGAGAAAAGTTCAGTGTCTCATTTCTATCCTCTTCAGGCCAGTGTCTCTGTCCTCTGGTTATTGAGCTGGCATTCAGGCTAAAATCCCATCACAAAGCAAATTTTTATAAGTTTTTATAGGCTTCAGCTAGTGTTCAGATTCCATTGCTGTTTGGGCAGAAATGGAGAAGGTGAGGCGGCCTGGTGGCTCCAGCCCCTGTCCTACCCAAGGCTTGCTTTTCTGTCTCCAGAACTGAGCTCACACTTGGGTGTTTATTTTCACACTTAGTCCTACAGTGATCACACTGGCTTGCTTGTTCTCACACTCCTCTCCTGCTGGGAAAACTCTGTCTGAGATTCTAGTTGTGGATTCCATCCTCCTCATCCAACAGAGTGTTAAATAGTTTCTTAGTGAGCCTTCAGAATGCCCCAAGTTACTGTAATTAGCAAAAAAAAAAAAAAAGTGGGGAGGGTCATCTCTTGGTGACCAATAGAGAAAGAATCCTCTTACGAACAACAGCCTCAGATCTCTGGCTACAGAGAGTTGGGAATTGAGCTGCCACAGTAAACAGCTGACATAACAGAAGCAGCAATGATCCCCCATTAAATGTCTTTCAGCCGATAGGGGCTCCCGGGATAATTGACTTTCCAGCAGGAATTACTGGCTCAAACAAAATCACTGGGCATTAGAGCAACCTACTGCATCCTTTGAAAGGGGGAATGTAACTCTGGTTTTGCTGACCTGACAGGCATAATTCATCTTGATTATTCATTGTGCTAGTTGCCACCAGATGACACTAGATATCTGGTGACTGTAATTACAATGTGGAGTTGAGTTTAAACTCTCTCTCTCTCTCTCTCTCTCTCTCTCTCTCTCTCTCTCTCTCTCTCTCTCTCTGTGCCTCCAGCTTGGTTATTGGCTTCCCTGAGCTGAAGGTGCCTAGGAAGGGTTCTAACAATGTCTGCCTCAGAACCTGATGAACTCATCTTTGGATAGCATTTACCAAGCACTTCTTTATGTTCATCTTTTACTAGATAAGCAGGGAAACAATTTGGTGTAGCCTGTTTCACTTCAACTGACAGGGTGTCACTGTGTGCTGAATTGCTGCCATCAGGAGTAGCTCTGTGTCTCAGAGCAAAGTCTGTCTCCCAAATATAACTGAATAATGCCTCCTGCTTTAGGCAAGCTTGATTAAAGGGGGAGATGGGGCAAAGGGGAATCTAGTCGGGCTCTCGTTTTATTTGGAATGCTCTTAGAACAAGATCCCTATGCAGTCCAAAGAATGTTTTCTCAAGAAACCTCTGCTCCTAGCCCCACCAGCCCCTCCCCCCATTACTTACATGCCCCTGTTAGGGTGACGCACCATGTGCCTATGGTCCTGGGAGACAAAGGAGAATGTGTGACGGGCTCAGGACATCCAGTTGTATCAACTGGGCCCTCCCTTGCCCCATGGGTCAAGAACAAGCAGCAGAATTACACTGTGAGATTCCACACTCCCTGCCTGTACAGAGGCATGTGGGCTCTCCCCTATGGTGTGTGCATTTGTATATTTTTTGAAGAGGTGTTTAGTTGGCTCAAATAACCAGTTAATTATATACCAGTCAATGTGCCAGATACAAAGATAAATAAGATACCTTTGCTTTCAAGGAGATTTCCTTATTGTGGGGATGACAGATAATTCCAATCTACTATGTTAAATTCTAAGCTAGTGATGGACAAACACTTCCCCTGGGGTATTTAGTTCAGCTGGGAGTGAAGGGAAGCCTTCCTGCAGAAGAGGTACCTAATTTGAGGAGTAAGTTACCCAGCTGAATAAAGGTAGGAAGCAGGTTTAAAGAACATAAACAAAAGGATGCTTGCCCTTTCCTCCTATTCAATAGTGTTGGTTTAACCTAATCAATTAAATCAGGTTTAGATTTTTATTATTTCCATAAAGAAAATGAACTCTTGCCCTAGGGGCATGATTCTATACCTTGGGGATAGTTTCAGGCTCTGTGAGTCCTCAAATCACTAAGGTGTGCTCATCCCTAGGCTTAGGGCTTCTGATGTGAGGCGAGGCAGAGAGGCCACAACTTCTGAATCTTTGCCCTGTTTCCTTTGGTCCCTTATGCCCACTCAGAACATTTGTGGGAAACTAGTGTATCTCAGAGTGATGGCTTCTGGAAGATCAACTGGGGATAAGAGGTTTTCAGGACAGTCGGCCTTACAGCATTATCAAATATGTGACACCCACCCTTCTCCAGCAATGGAGATATTTCTTCTCTCTGACTCCTTATTTTGGAACCATAATTGTAATTTAAAAAAAAAAAAATCTGTGTAAGGGCAGTAGAGGTGATCATCTAGCAGTTATTTCTAGTGTGAGCCAGGATATCACATGCTAAGGGTCATCATCTCCCCACTAAATGATTGCCTTACTCTTTCACTCATTGTTGCTGTTTGTCCCCTCTTTAGAATGGTGGTTTGGCTTGGACTGATGATGCTGATGGAGGCCGGGGAAGAGAGATCTCTCGAGATTTTGCCAAGGTCTGTATTTGTCTTATGTGATAAAGATAGGGCAGCTCTGAATGGGTTGTATATGATCCCCAAGGAATTAGGACATGAGCGATCAATGAGTCACAGCTGTAGTTATTCAAATGATTGGTATCTATGGTAAGAGACTCATTGCAATGAAATGGAATGTTTCATTGTTTTTTTCTTGGGGTTGGGATTGCAGCTGTATGAACTGGACAGTGATCCGGAAAGGAAAGAGTTCCTGGATGACCTCTTCATCTTTATGCAGAAGAGGGGTGAGTGCAGTCTCCTTATTCCAACTCAGTGCTTATTTATCGAGTGCCTACCATGTGCTAGTCATTCATCCTTTTTGAGGAGTGTGAGCAGAATTTATTGCTGGCTGGTTCAGGATCTATCCAAATAATTGACAACCATATTAAAGAAAGCAGAGAGGGCTTTGGCAAAAAATGGATGGGGTGATCAGCCATATTTGGCTCTGCCTTATTTTTGTCTCTCTTCTAATTAACTGATCTCTAGCATCATTTCAAATTCAAATGTGCTTTTATCTTAGCCTTACAGCTGCCCTGGCCTTCACTTAAACTAGCATGAGGTATATCTAGTTTTGTAGAGACTGAGAAAGGTAAGTAGAAGGATAGAGACTCCTCAGGATTTTTTGGAGAGCCTGAAATGATCCATGGAAAGGACAGGACAGCTCTTTCTTTCTTTCTTTCTTTCTTTTTTTTTTTGTGTGTGTGTGTGTGTGTGTGTGTGTAACTGAATATTGAACCCAGGGACGTTCAACCTCCAAGCTACACCCCCAGACCTATTTTTTATTCTTTATTTTAAAACAGGGTCTCACTAAGTAGCTGAGGCTGGCCAGGAACCTGTGATCCTCCAGTTTCAGCCTCCCAAGTACTGGGATTACAAGCGTGTGCCACCACACCTGGCTCAGTGTTGGGGGCTCGTCCATAGGTGTGGATTGAGCACAAGGTCGCGAGAATACGCTCACACCGCCCGCAGTGTGGAAGCGCATCTGTTTAATTCATCTCAGTCACCGTTTCTTATACTATCTTTTACAATGAGGCAGCTCAGCTTTTGCTTCTTATCCATTGGCTCTTTGATATTTATATCCCATGGTGTGGTTGGAACATTTCTGCAGTTCAACTGTAGTGCACATGAGCATCCGCTTTATAATGTGCCCCTCCCTACTGCCCCCCAATAGCTGTCTCCAGTCTGGACTGTGGTGTGACTGAGTCTTGAGCTTCGTAACTTCCAGCTTGCTTGCTTGCTTTCTTCATTCATATATATATATATTTATTTTATTTATTTTTTTGCGGTACTGGGGATTGAACCCAGGGGCACTCTACCTCCGAGCTACATCCCCAGCCCTATTTTTTATTCTTTATTTTGAAACAGGGTCTCACTAAGTTGCCGAGGGCCTCACTAAGTAGCTGAGGCTGGCTGCGAACCCAGATCCTCCTGTCTCAGCCTCCCAAGTACTGGGATTACAAGCCTACCACCACGCCCGGCTCATATTTATTTTTTGTGGTACTGAAGATTGAATCCAGAGGCATTCTACCTCTGAGTTACACCCCCAGCCTATTTTATTTTTTTATTTGGAAACAGGGCCTCACTAAGTTGCTGAAGCTGGCTTCAAACTTATGATCCTCCTGTCTCAGGCTCCCAAGTACTGGGATTACAGGCATGCACCACCACGCCTGGCTAACTTCCTGGCTTTATATCCTGTCGTAGTGGTGGGATCACCAGCTGGGTCAGTCCTTAGGAAGCATGGTCAGAACCCCAGCCTCTCTAGGAGAAAGTCCTCAACAATCTATGCCTCTGCCTTCATCACCCTCAGGACACAGCCATAGGCAAGAACTACTCCCACCAACCTCTTACCCAGGACTTTGCTGATATCTGATCATGCATCCCTTGGGGTCTGTGTCAGCAACTTCATTCAGACCTTGGAATAAATTCTCATTATCCTAGGCTGAGCTATAAAGGCATCCCCCAGCTGCTAAATATTCTGAGTGTTCTCTTTCTGTGTCCCCTCATTCCCCCGTTTTTCCCTCCTCCTTCCTTTACTTTCCAAAGCCGTATTGCTTTCCTGGTAGCAGGGCTGTTACTGCTCGTTTGCTTAAAAAGGCAATTGAAAGTTTGAGTCTTCTTTCCTTCCAATCTCCAAGCCTATAAAAGCAGTTTAAGCAGCCCTAATTAGTTTACTTCTCCAGTGGTTATCTGGAGCTGCATGTGTTAGTAAAAAACAAGAATATAATCCTGAAAGATAATGTGACTGGCAGCAATGAAACTCCCTGGTTGCCCTGAGAGAGAGAAATCCACTTAATACTTTGGTCTCCCCTTCCAATTACCTTTTAATTATTTACAAGCTTCACAAGCCCAGCTGGTGCAAACCCAGGAGCTGATCCCGTCTCAAAGGAGCTTCCATAGCAATATAGATTTTAATCAGCAATGTAGCTCCACTGCTTTATTTTCTACTTTATTGTTTTGCTCCCTTCCCAGAAGGATTTTTAAAGGAAAATGAAAGATCAACCTAGTCAAGAGTGAAGATTGGTAATTGTTTACTACTACATGTCCCCACTAGGCTAGGACTAGCTCCTCCAGGAGCTAGTCATGCCTCTGTGTCCCCAGTGCTAGCACAGGGCCAAGCAGAGAGATACTCAGGGCGTGTTTGCTGTATCAGCAGTCCTGCTGGTTGTCTTGTCTCAGCTTGCCATGCAGGGCAGCCAAGATGGCTTGAGATTTTGGTGCATCTGGCTCCTTTCAACAGCTGCCCTGTAATTGGAGGTTGGCAGCAGAGAGCAGTTTTTGATGCCTCTATTCTGCTATTCTGGGGCTGCCAGATTAGTGTGTGTGCGTGTGTTTTGTGGTGCTAGGGATTGAACCCAGGGGCATTCTACCTCCAAGCTATACCCCCAAACCAATTATTTATTTGGAAACAAAGTCTTGCTAAGTTACTGGCAGCCTTACTACCTTGCTGAGGCTGGCTTCGAACCTGCAGTCCTCCTGCCTCAGCCTCCCAAGTACTAGAACTACAGATATGAGCCACCACACCTGGCTAATATATTTTTTAGTGAACCCAAAGCAAGAGTATGTGACTCCCTTTGGTGATGTCAATGTATGGTAATTCAGGTCCTGAGTAAATCTGTGTCCTGGCTTCGGTGCCTTTGTCAAGTATTTCACTACTTGCTAGCATCATCAATAGGAGGGAAACAGTTTGGAATGCTGCTTGTTAGTTACTCTAATGTAAGCTTTCTTGGCCTCAGCACTGTTTACTTTGGAAACTGAATTATCCTTTATTGTGAGGATAGCCCTTGCACTGTAGGATGTTGGCAGTATTTCTGGAGTCTTCCCACTAGTTGTCAATAGCAATCCCCCAGTCATGGCAACCAGAAATGCCTCTAGATATTGTAAATGACTTCTGGGGGGCAAAATTGCCTCCTGGTCAGAGCTACTGCCATGGAAGAATGTGTAAGAAGGCTGCAGTGATAGCTCAGTAGTTGGGTGCTGGCCCAGCTTGCATGCAGCCCTGGATTCAATCCTTAGCACTGCAAAAACAGAAGAAGAATTGGAAAGAGAATAAAGATATAAATTTTTTATGCAGAAGCCAGTTTTGCACTTATAATCCTAGCTGCTTCGAAGGCTGAGGCAGGAGGATTCCAAGTTTGAGATCAGCCTGGACAACTTAGTGAGACCTTGTCTCAAAATAAAAAATAAAAAGGGCTGAGTCTGTAGCCTCAAGAATGAATGCCCCTTAGTTCATCCCCAGTATCTATTTCCCACCCACCCCCCCACCCCCACACACACGCTCGAAAGAAGATTGATTCTCTGCAGGGAAAAAAAAATCCCTTTGTGGAAATCATTTTACTTCCTTTCAGATACCTGAGGTCAGGCCTGTGTCAGGCAGTATCTCGGACTCCTCTCTGTGACTGCTAGAGAGGTGGGTGCTGAGAGACCACCTTGGGTTGGCATGCAGGGAAAGCCTCTGAGAGGGCTGTGGCTCCAGTGTATCAGAGGTCTACATCTCCTTTCTCTAACGCTCTTATCTGGTGGTCTAAATTAGGGTGGTGATTCAAGAGAGCTGGGAACAGATTGTGCTTTTAATTGTGTTAAGCTTGCTGTCTTTGCTTTTCACAAAATGGTGAGACCAAGGGCCCCTAGACATGTGTGACTTACTTTTCACTTCCAAAGTGGAGTGTCTTGGGGTACTTGAAACAGATCTTGTTAACTGGCACCAAGGAAAAGCCTTGTAGACTTTGGCATCAGTCAATAACCTGGTTTCTAATGTAAAAGACAAGTAATAGGTTTCGCAGGAGCTACTGAACACAGCCTGAGTTTGAAAGGACTGGTGATGCCTACATGGGGACACAGCAGGCTGCTGCAGAGGAAGTGGACAGAGCTCTGAGGGAGGTGGCACACAGCAGGCTGCCCTAAATGAGTGCAGCTGCAGGTGATAAAACAGTCGTCCAGTGGGAGAAACACAGGCTATAACTGCTGCTTTGTGCGGTGTCTCTTCTCTGTTAACACATTTTGGTGAATTGACTGCAACAGATGGGCCTTTCAGCCGTCAGCCCTTACTGTCTCGGGCAGATCAGGGACTTGCACCTTGATGAGCACCCAGCAGAGCAGCCTGCCATAGAGCCTGAGAGGAGCGAGTGGGCTGCGGCAGTGCCCACTCGCCATCACTCTCCCACCAGCCTTGGGAAATGAACTGCCATAACCATGTTGGGAGGCCATGGAGGTAGAAAGAGCTCTGATGAGCGCATAGCCAGGGCTAACATCTGCCCCTCCGTGATGTGTGTGTGTGTGTGTGTGTGTGTGTGTGTGTGTGTGTGTGTGTGGTACTGGGGATTGAACTCAGGGGCATTCTATCTGCGAGCTATACCCCCAGCCCTGCTTTTTATTCTTTATTTTGAAACCGAGTCTCACTAAGTTGTGGAGTGCCTCACTAGGTAGCTAAGGCTGGCCACGAACCAAGATCCTCCAGTCTCAGCCTCCCAAATGCTGGGATTACAAGCGTGCGCCACCACGCCTGGCTTCCTCTCCATGATCTTGAGCAAATCCCTTCTTTCTGGGGGCCACATGAGATGGTTTGGTTATAATAAACTTGGAAGCTTTTGTGCTTTCTATTATGTGTCCATGATTGTTCTTTTGAGCTATTCACAGACAATGAGCTATCCTTGAGGAAGAAAAAAAAAAACAAAAGAAGAAAAGCCCCTTTAGCAATTTTCCATAAAAATAATCGTGTGAAAACTACACCAAGAATTTCTGAGACTGACTCTTTCTTCTCTTTCCTTGCTAAGTAGTGTATTTCCTCTTTTGCTGACTGAAGCCAAATTGAATTACACAAGTTGCTCTGGATTCTCTTTTCCTCCCAGAACATTGTTGTAGGAAAGATTGGTTAGATTTCAGAGCTGTGATGTCCAGTTTTGCTTATTTTTTGCTGTGGACACCACATGTGCACATGTACAACACGTGTAGATGCATGCGTGTGTACTTGCATGCCTGTGTGTGTGTGTGCGCCTATTTCTTTGCCAAAAATAAAGTCAAACAGTTCCAAATAAAATTGTCTGGCCAGTTTAACTCACCCTGAGTGGTTTCTGAGATATCATTTCCTCATAGATTTTCCATTTGTTTTTCCAGTACCCAAGGGGAGGGGATTAATTTGTAAGTCTGATAAGCAAAGGCTGTGTATAAACAATTCCATTTTTCCTTCGTTTCTGAGCAGAAAAGCTTGTTGCCCTGTTCCTCCTAGGTGAAACAGAAGTGTGGTCTCATTAAAGAGTCAGGACAGTGATGATGATGATTATGATGAGGATGGCAATTTTGCATTTGTTTTTATTATTAATTCATACACTTTACAGGACCCTTTTGAGCCATTATCTAATCTGCTCCTTACAGCTCCAGCTCTGTGGTATAGAGAGAGCAAAGGCTATCACCTGCAGCCCTGAAGAATCAGCCCTAAGGTTAAGGGACTTACCTAAGGCCAGAACACAGTTTTAGCACTTGGTATCCTAACCCCCAGGCCAATTCTCTTTCCTTCTCCTTGTACTGCCTTTGAAAAACTTGTTTCCCAGCACCAGCAACCCCATTACTTCCTTTTGGAGCACTTTCTTTTTTTTTTCTTTGTAATCATACATCTTTGTTAGGTACAAGCTGGTAAAGACATACATGCACACAATTCTCATTTAACCTTTCCCCAATTTCTGCCCCCCTTCCTCCCCCTCCCTCCTTCTCAGGTTTAGTTTAGTGATTGACTTTGATATATTTGTGAAAGTACATCATGTGCATTAGGGTGTCCACCTCCCCTCCATCACCTTCAGTTAAGTCACCTTCTTTGCTCATCTAAGATTTCTCCTTCTTTGTCTAGAGCCATTTTATGTCCCGCTTTCTCCCTAGCTTCTGCATATTGGGGAGAGCATACGATTTTTTACTTTTTGTGACTGACTAATCTCACTTAGCATAATGCTTTCCAGTTCCATCCATTTTCCTGCAAATGACATTATTTTGTTCCTTATGGCTAAGTAAAATTCCATTGTGTACATATTCCATAGTTTTGTAGTCCATTCATCTGTTGATGGACATCTTAGCTGGTTCCGTATGGAACACTTTTCTTTATGGAATTTATCTTACCTCCTGTCAGGTATTTGAATGTGGACCTGTGTCAGGCAATATCTTGAGCTTCCCAATGTGACTGAGAGCCAGAGATCCGGATAGGTACTGGGAGCCTGACCTGGGCTACAGTGCTGAATAAACCTTGTCTCTCCTGCAGCATTCTGAACCCCACAGAATGCTGGCTACCTCCATTGTCCATTGCCCAGCAGGGGGTCCAACAGCATCTAGCTGACTAACACAGGGTAGAACTCTGTGTTAAGAGGAGTCTTCATCTCAGGGTCAGGCCTGTCCCTAAAAGGGCAAGTGTGACAACTCAGAGTGTCAAGGAAACTGCCGTCTCTTAAGGGACGGTGGCATAGGAGACATACCCAGAATACCCACAAGCAGGGCTGTCCTTTTCTGCCCCCACCCCCCACAAACACACCAACCTAAGGCACCACCTGGTCTCATGAAACACAAGTTTTGTCAAGACCTCGCTTGACAAAGAGATCTAGAGCTACCTTCCCACCCCCACCAGTTCTGGTCAGGGCTACAGACTGACCTTGGTTTTCCCCAGTGGATTGTTGGATCTGTTTTTGATATGTATATACAAAGAATTTACTGTGGGAAAGGGGCTTGGTCTGCCTCAGAGTGCAATTTGAGTGTTTTTCCTTCTGTTGTGTGCTTATCTATCCATCTCAGGCAAGGAAATGTTCATGACATATATTGCTTTTGCCTTTTGGTGGAGGCAATTTCTTCTATATTCTTTGTATCTTGCAGTAAATGGTCTGTGCTCTGGTCACCCTTTCTGGTAGACTAAAATATGTTGTCTTTGTCCGATGAAGTAAGCTTGGGCTTCATTTTCTAACTGTATCCCCAAATTGCATCTCAGGATTGGCCCTTTTGTCTGAGGTCAGATCGCATTCTTTCTCCAGGTGATCCAGCTGCTGCTGATAAATATAGTTTTGTTTGTTTGTTTGTTTTTTGTGTGTGGTGCTGGAGATTGAACCCAGGGGCATTCTACCTCAGGGTTATACCTCCCAGCCCATTTTATTTTTTATTTGGAAACAGGGTCTCACCAAGTAGCTGAGAGCCTTATGAAGTTGCTGAGGCTGGCTTCAAACCTGTGCTCCTCCTCTTTCAGCCTCACAAGTACTGAGATTACAGGCATGCACCACCAAGCTTGGCTTTTTTTTTTTTTTTTTTTTTTTTTGCGGCACTGGGGATGGAACCCAGGGGCATTCTACCCCCGAGCTATACCCCCAGTCCTATTTTTTATTCTTTAATTTGAAACAGGGTCTCACTAAGTTGCGGAGGACCTCACTAAGTAGCTGAGGCTGGCCGCGAACCCGCATCCTCTGGTCTCAGCCTCCCAAGTACTGGGATTACAAGCATGCGCCACTACACCTGGCTAAGCTTGGCTTTTTCTTTACATTTTTAACAGTCATTTAATACCCTATAAGTACCTAGTTATCCACAATAATGGGAAGGAAGCCTGGTTTTTGGAAGGCACAATTAATTTGAATGGCCCAGTTTGTTATTAAATTCAGCCTCTTCCCCTTCAAAATCTTTTTTTTTTTTTTTTTTTTTTTTTGCGGTACTGGGGATTGAATCCAAATGCAGTCTACCTTTGAGCTACACCCCTAGTCCTATTTATTTATTTATTTATTTATTTATTTATTTATTTGGTACTGGGGATTGAACTCAGGGGCATTCTACCTCTGAGCCCCCAGCCCTATTTTTTATTCTTTATTTTGAAACAGGGTCTCACTAAGTTGCAGAGTGCCTTACTAGGTAGCTGAGGCTGACTGTGAACCCGGATCCTCTGGTCTCAGCCTCCCAAATGCTGGGATTATAAGCGTGCACCACCACGCCCAGCCCCTTCAAAATCTTTTATCGGTATTTTTAGCACATGATAAAATTGAATTATTTGATAGTTTTGTTTCTTTTTTTTCCAGTGTGAGCAAATATTCAATAAATTGTCCAAAGACTGTTCTAAAGAAAAGTTGAAGTGAGAGTTTGGCCCACTTATACACTGGGGACATTGCAGCAGCTGAGAGCCTAGCAGCTCAGGTGGCACAAAAGCTCAGGCAGCCCCATATTTCCAGACGATGCCAGCAAGGGACAGTGATCCAGCCATAGGCATAGTGAAGAGGGTCTGACAGCCCACCTCCTTCCAACTCTTTGGCCCAGCTTCTCTAAATTCAGTTTTGTTTTGTTTTTTGTTTTTTTTGTGTTACTGGGGATTGAACCCAAGGGCATTCTACCTCCAAGCTATACCCCCAGTCCTATTTTTTATTCTTTATTTTGAAACAGGTTCTTAGTAAGTTGCATAGGGCCTCACTAAGTAGCTGAGACTGGCCGAGAACCTGGATTCTCCTGTCTCAACCTCCCAAGTACTGGGATTACCAAGTGTGCGCCACCGTGCCTGGCTTAAATTCAGTATTTTTAAGGAAAGAGAGGGCACAGTCATAGCTATAATTTTATTATTAGCCATAGCAGAATACAGTATTACACATACTGTTGAACTTTACCTAAAGAAATTAGTAGTTCAAGTTAGAGAATCAAAAAAAGTGATTTAGTGGGCACAGTAGCACACACTGTAGCTACTCACGAGGCCAAGACAGGAGAATTATAAGTTCATGGCCAGCCTCAGCAACATAGCAAGGCTCTGTCTCAAAATGAAAAATAAAAAGTTCTGGGGGTAGAGCTCAGTGACAAAGTGCCGCCGGGTTCAATCCCCAATACCCCCTACACACACACACACACACACACACACACACACACACACACGATTAGTTTAAAATTAGCCTCCCAGGTTATAGAGCAACGAGAACTACTATATATTGTTAATAAGAGCAGAAATATCTACAACCACTTTGGAAATGTGTTTGGTGGTATTTACTAAAGCTAAACATGCTGAACCTGTTACCTAGCAGTTCCACACCTAGGTATATACCCAATAGTAATGATTGCTTCTATTCATGAAAGACACATGCAAAGCCGGGCATGGTGGCGCACGCTTGTAATCCCAGCATTTGGGAGGCTGAGACCAGAGGATCCCGGTTCATGGCCAGCTTCAGCTACCTAGTGAGGCTCTCCACAACTTAGTGAGATCCTGTTTCCAAATAAATAATAAAAAATAGGGCTGGGGGTATAGCTCAGAGGTAGAATGCCCGTGAGTTCAATCCCCAGTACTGCAAAAAAAAAAAAAAGAAAGACACATGCAAGAGTATTCATAGCACCACCATTCATTACTGCTAGAAATTGAAAAGACCTCAAATGCTCATCAGTAGTAGAATGAACTAATAAAACTGGCACAGTCATATACTGCAATATCGCATCACAGTAAAAAGAATGAACTGAGCTGGGCATGGTGATGCATGCCTGTCATCCCAGTACTGGTGAAACTGAGACAGGAGGATCACAGGTTCCAGACCAGCCTTAGCTACTTAGACTCTCAGCAACCTAGCAAGACCCTATGCTAAAACAAAAAAGCTGGACATGATGGCACTCACTTGTAAACCCAGTACGTAGGAGGCTGAGACAGGAAGGTTGCAAGTTGGAGGCCAGTCTCAGCAATTTAGCAAGACCTTGTCTCAAAATAAAAAAGATAGCTGGGACCCGGGCATGGTGGCGCACGCTTGTAATCCCAGCATTCGGGAGGCTGAGACCAGAGGATCCGGGTTCGAGGCCAGCCTCAGCTACCTAGTGAGGCACTCCGCAACTTAGTGAGACTCGGTTTCAAAATAAAGAATAAAAAATAGGGCTGGGGGTATAGCTCAGAGGTAGAATGCCCCTGAGTTCAATCCCCAGTACTGCAAAAAAAA
>PVLC010014258.1:0-39519 GCA_004027655.1 Graphiurus murinus
GAATTAGGACCCTATTATGATCTTCCTTTGGGGATTAGGTATGGTTTGAGGCGAGGTGTGAGGTACCATGTTCACAAGGAGTGGACTTGCTGTCATTTGCTCTCTGTGTCAACCTGAAGGGCTGTGGGTGCCCAAACATGGGTTAAAACATTGTTTGGGGTGTGTCTCTGATGGTGTTGGGGGGGAGACTTGTGTTTGAATCCCAGGACTGAGGAAAGCCGACCGCCCTCCCTAGAATGAGTGACCGCGTCCAACCAGCTGAAGGCTGGCAAGACAGTGCGGGAGGGGCTGCTCCCCTGGGTGCTGAGCTGGCACCCCAGCCGAAAGGTGAGTTCCTCCCGGGCCCAGGGTCTGCAGCCCGCTCACCGGAATCTAACCCTTGACCTCGTGGGTCTCCAGCCTGCCAACTGCAGATCCTGGGGACTCTCTGACTGTACCACGGCATGAGCCGATTCCTTCTAATAAAGTAAGTCAATACGTGTCATTTCTCCTGAGAACCCTAACACCACCACCAAGAGAGTGAGCAGAGACAGGAGCATGAGGCCCAAGCGCTCAGCCAGGATCCATGACCCGGACATCAGCGAGACACGGGGACTCGTGGAGAAGGAGGAGCCCAGGGTGGAGGGGCCGGCTGGCGTCAGGCGGGAGTGTTCAAGGAGACGGAGACATTATCCTGGATGCTAACGGGAGGAAGATAAGAGCAGACCACTGGAATCAGCCTCACAGCAGCCTGGAGGTGCTCGTGGAGGTGCTCACGGAGGTGCTCTCGAAGGTGCTCGTGGAGGTGCTCGTGGAAGTGCTCGAGGAGGTGCTCGTGGAGGTGCTCGGGACCTTGTGAGACCAGCCTGGGACAGAGATACGACGAGATTCAGGAGAAACCAGGGCAGGTGCGAAGCGAGCACATGCCACAGTTCCGAGGGCCTCTGATGTGCAAATCCACAGAGACAAACAACACGGAGAAGAGGGACCTTGAAATGAGATGGAGCAGGAGAGCGGTGGGGCCCGTGCACCTCGGGACTCCCAACTGCCACAGCGCACAGCCCTGCGCCTCTGGGTTGCCTTCTCTCACCTCTCCTCTCACCTCTCCAGGGGAAGCCGCTTCCAACTCAAAGACGCTCCAGGCTCCGACTTCCTGCTCCCAGTAGCTGATGTCTGCTGGATCCTTCCTGAGCTGGCGCCCGGATCCCTCCGCTGTATTCCCGGATTCCTTCCGCTTCTTCCCGAGTCCCACATCTTGGGCTCTGGATTCCCCATGTGACTTGCTGGAGATAATCATTCCTTTTCAATCAGTGTGGAGGTACAAGGTGAATTTTTAGTATTTTCAGCTGGTCTGAAAATTTCCTCATCTTCCTTCACACTTGTAAGTAGTTGCTTTGGGTGCTGAATTCTGTGTTCAGAATCACTTGTTCTCAAGATTCCAGAGAAAATTTCCTTTCACTCCCTTTTTCCTTTCACTCCCTTTTTTGCAAATCTGATTCCTGGTGTGTGTGTGTGTGTGTGTGTGTGTGTGTGTGTGTGTGTGTTTTGTAATTAGCACGTTTTCTTCTTTCTGGATGTTTTAGGGATGTCTTCTGATTATCTTTGTTTTTTATTTTTGTTTGTTTGTTTTCATGTAAAACCACTTCATTGACCTCATGTTCTCAGAGCTATATTAACTTGCTAGTCATTACATTTCTTTTTCTTTCCCCAAGTTATTTTTTTTTAAATTTTTATTAGTGCACTGTAATCATACATCTTTGTTAGGTACAAGCCGGTAAAGGCATAAATGCACACATTTCTTATTTATTCCGATTATCTTTGTGACTCTACATTTCACCAAACTGTGATTTGGTGTGATTCGTTGACGGTTTATCCTGTTCTGCATTCGGCAAGCCCTTTTGGCCCAAAGATTTGTGGCATTTTTCAGCTTGGAATTCTGCTCTGTTATTGTATGAGTGCTCGCGACCTGTGCTCTGTTCTTTCCCACTGTCGTACTGAGGAGAGAGAGGTCAGGCCTGGCCTGATTGATCACACGTCTTCACATTTTTTTTTTTCACATTCTTCCCTCTCTGTATTTTTAGTCCTTGTTCTGAGAAATAATCTGGCTTTTGTCTTTGAGTTTACTAATCCGATCCTTAGTTACCTCCCATCTATTATTTGGGCTCTCTCTGCTGACCAAGATTAATGAATGCAAGGCTATGTTATCTCTTGCCATAGTTGAGACCCGCCGTTTCCGCGGGCGGCTCCTGTGCTAGTGGCTTGGTCCCCAGGTTGGCCGTGTGGGAAGGCGGTGGGTTCTGTACGAGCTGGGGCCTGGTGGGAGGTTTCTGGGTCCTCGGGGTGCCCTTGGCTGGGACTGCAGGACCCCAGGCTCTTCCTCCTTCTCTCTGCTCCCTGGCAATGAGGTGAGCAGTGTTTCTCTGTCACCCACTCCTGCCATGGCGTACTACCTCGCCACAGGCCCAAGGCGATGGAGCCATCAGTCCTGGGCTGCAATCCCCAAAGAACCCTTCCTCTTCATGGGCTCTATCTCAGTATGTTGTGACAGCGATGGGCCTTTCCTGGCTTAGGGAACTTGTGTAGACAGGGCAGTTGGTGCCAGACCCTCTGTAGTGGAACAGGAAGACGCAGAATGCGCCTGGCGCTCTATTCCCCTGCTGCCGGTGGTGGGCCTGAGGATCGGGGTGTAGTCGCTCTTCTCTCCAGAAATACAGGCTGGGCCCTAGCCCTCTGGGGAAGGCTGCTGGCCTGTTCCTGGGTTAAAGATTAAAACTGAGTGCTCATTATTGGGGTAGGTGAATCAGCCTTTCTTCATTTCCTGCAACATCTTGGATGCATTGTCGAAGGACAGATAGACTCCCTCTGTTCCCTAGCTGATTTCCAACCCCAACCACTGGCTTGGAAAAGGTATTTGACTCACGACAAAGGATACATCAGATGAGAGAATACCAACAGATGAACACGTCCACTTTTGCAGTTGCAGGAAACCCCAGCGCCCTTGCCAAGTGAGGACGGATCTGTGTGAGCGTCACACTTGGTTTGCTTCCTGCAGGACAGTGGTACTGGTTGACAGGGTAGTAGAAACCTTCGTGCCTGTGCATGCGCAGTTATCAAGGTCATTGACAACTGAGCTGCAGGCTTTGCTGGGAGGGCCATGGAGCGGCACACAGCAGAGTGACATCAGCGGTGTTGGAGCACACTCCCTTCTTGCCACCGGGGCTCTGAGATGTCCCCGCTAGAGCCTGACCTCATGCAATCTGGATTCTGGCCCCTCAGAATCAGCCCTTGGGGCATCAGTTCACAGGCTTCAATAACGTGTGCTGTTTGCTCCAACGGAATCCTTACACACATCCCAGAGTTTTTATTAACAGGAAACGTCCAGGGCTTGATAGCAATAGGACTGGAAAAAATCACTAGGAAAGTTTCCCATGTAGATGGTGCTGCATCGGAGGGGGCTTTGCATGTGTCATTTATAGAGAAGGTCAGCTGTCTTCCCCCGGCTCATTGCAAGACTTGCTTTTAATATATGCATTTCAGTGTAATGACACATCTGGTTCCCCCCATGTGTTTATCTTCACATATGTTCCTAGCCCATGATTAATTTTTTATTTCCAAGACTGTACTGCGTGGGAGTAATTGCACTGTCGAGAATTTCTTAGGCAGAAGTCCCCTGAGGAGGACAACGAGGGTCTAATGATTGGACATTAGGCTGCGAGTTTGTACTGGGTCGTTTATGCTCTGGGCTTGATCAGCAGTGGAGGCTTCGGACAGAGACCGGGGCTTGAGTGTGGACATGGGGACAAAGGAACTTGGCCTCAGGAGCTCCTCGCTTATGGACACATGCCCATCAAGTGTGTCTCTGAGAGCACGCTGATGCCCCTGTGTTCAGAACAGGGCTAAGTACTGGACGTCCAGTATCTTATCAAATGCTCACAACATAGCCAGGTGTGGTGGCGCACGCTTGTAATCCCAGCATTCAGGAGGCTGAGACCGGAGGATCCGGGTTCGTGGCCAGCCTCAGCTACCTAGTGAGGCACTCCGCAACTTAGTGAGACCCGGTTTCAAATTAAAGAATAAAAAATAGGGCTGGGGGTATAGCTCGGAGGTAGAATGCCTCTGAGTTCAATCCCCAGTACCGCAAAAAAAATAAAAATAAAAATAAAAATAAAAATGCTCACAACTATTGGTGTAATGGTGAGTCCATTATACTATTAATCTATAGGTGAGTCCATGAAGCTGTTAACCTATTGGCAAGTACATAGAGCCACTGATCCATTGGTGAATCCATTCGGCTACCAACCTGTTGATGAATCCATGATGCTACGCATCTGCCAGTGCATCTGCTATGGCCCTGCTGGAAGCTAGCAGCCTCTCCAGGGCCCGGTGCGCTGACGCCCCCTACGCTCAGGCTCTTTCCACCCGTTTGGAGTTCACTGTGGATCAGGGCCTCCGTATGGGCCTCATACACAGTTTCTAATTCTCACAATGGAACACAAAAAGCATGCTGCTATTTCTTTTCAACACCAAAGAAGCTTCAAAGAGGTGAGACTTACCCCGAGATTAGACCTAATCTGGGAGAGAGCTAGTGTTCCCACCAGACCTGCCCGTGTGTTCTATTCTGAAAACAACACGAGATGGGCATGGGGATCTTTCGGCATTCACCACCAAGACCCCCCGCAGACAGCCGACCAGCCACAGGAGGCCGGGCCCCTACAGATGTGGGCACCAACGTCACCAGCACCAGGCCCAGGCGGTCAGGAGAGTGAGCCCAAGGCCCACCACTAACCACCCGGGGCTCCACGAGCCGCTGTCACGGCCTGATGCTCTTTGGGGCCATCACCTAGGACACCTGCTCAAATGCTGTCTCTGCCACGCTAGGTGGGAGGCCTGGGAGGAGTCAGGTCCCAGCTGAGTGACCAGGTGGCTCTTGAAGACCCCGGTTGAGTGCGGGGCCACCTTAGCCAGGGGGAGATCTTCCTCCCCAGCATCTTCTCACATTTTTAAACGTGACTTCCAAATGGTACTGCTGCAAATTAGAGGCCTCCGAATGGAAGGACTATTCGATATGCTTCAAGATTAAAAATCCACTTTCCATCAAGAACGAGAGACTGTCATGGCTCCCTACCTGAGGTCAGCGTCACCTGAACTGGGGCTGGTCCTGCATCAGCCAAGAGCCAGGCTGCTGGAGGGGACGGCTCAGTAGGGCCGTGGCCCTGGGCAGTGTCCGCCATCTGCGGTGCTCCAGGGAGAAGCAGGACCTCCGAGGGCTGCCCTGTGTGCATCTCATTTGACTACAGGCGATACAAGCCCCGATTCGCCTCAGAACTCCATGTGCTCTGACCATACCCTCAGCCAAAGCAGCGGATCTGATTGAAGCCTTACATCTGATTCTGATTTATCTGCATTAACTTCCTTAAAATATTAAAACTAGGTTAGTGCCAAAGATGCATCTTAGTGGCCTTCGAATCTTTTTCTTAAAAGCAGGGCCTTGTGATTTGCCTAGAATGAACCGACACCAAACATCAAAGTCTGAGTTAGGCGCTCACCTGGGAGCCTGCTGTGATCCGGGCGACCCATCCTGGCTTTCACAAGTGCCTGGTGGGGACAGCCCCGCCGAGCGAGCAGGTGCCTCCTGCCCGGCCCTTTAGGGAGAACTTAGCTTGATTCACATGCTGGGGGGACCACCAAAGTCAGGTGCAGGAGCAAGACTGGGGACTGAGTAGGAGGCTGGATTCTCTAACACACAGGAAGATGCAGACTCAGCAGAGAGGGCTCAGATGCCCTGCGACTGTCTCCGGTCCTTGCCCTCTCAGCAGGACCGACCCCTCCCCAAATGCATACCTCAGGCAGATGGCCGGGGACAGCTCTCACCACCCACCTTGTCACCGGACACATGTCTTCCCAGATTGTCATTGCGTCCCCTCTGCTCCAGGGGGTGGTCCCAAAGGAAGGAGGAGGGATGGCTGAAAAAGAGGAGAGAAGGTGTTTGGGAGGAGGACGCATGGGCAGGACTGTGGCCAGAGACGATGCCCAGCTGTCGCTGGAGCCAGCCATCATGGCAAGTCGCCCCCAGAGGTGGTCTGACTCGTCCTGCCCTGTGAGAGGACCCTCCAGGGGCGGCAGGTGCAGAGTCCCTGCAGCACCCGGAGACAGGGGTGGGTGAAGCCACAGGAGTCTAATCCAGTTATTCACCCCCACCCCCACCCCGTGCATTAGCACCCTTAGCCCAGTCCTGCTTTCGGCTCTTCTGTCCTGGGTAGAGCTTTGCTGGGTGCAGAAGCAGGAGGGAGCCATCCCCACCCGGGGTGAGCCTCGGTGGCTCTGACTCCAGAGGAAGTACCGTTGCATTCTCCCCTCCGAGATCCATGGGGGATAGCAGTCAGGCGTATCAAAAGACAATAGCGGGCTCCGTTTCCTTATTCTTATCAACACCGCTAGATTCCCATATATAGATAAGAGATTTTAATTTATAGGCCAATTTTTTAATGTATAGATACCTCCGTGCTTCCGAAGAAGAGGAGAAAGAGGGCTGTGTTGCGGAGGGGGTCAGCGGGGCGGAGGTCATCGGTGGGGAGTGCCGGAGAGGCTGTCCACAAGGCCTACGTGGTCTCCCACCCCAAACCCCGCTTTAAAGGGAGAGTTCAGTGCAGGTCCCTACAGAGCAAAGGAGGAGCTGTTGGAAAGTACCATTTCCTGGAGAGTTACAATGGAATTTAAGTCTGAAATCAATCCCGAGACGTGACCAGGCAGCCCCCGCAGCTAAAAGAATACAGCTCCAAAGTTCACACGCTTTCAAGAAATCGCCAGAGATCTCCACGGTGATTTATGTCAAAGGATGTTCCTGAAGCGCATGCACAGTAGAAAAGTTCAAGATCGCCCTAACAATTGGGGATTGGTTTAACACATTATAGGACAAGCTGTATGGGAAATTTGAAAAGCACAGTGCCAAGAAAAAAATGCCCAAGTGTGATCTCTACGTTGTTCTTTCAAATATATTTGCACACCACTCGCAGTGTGTGCCCTCATCTAAACCCAGGTATTTACTGGTACTTTACGTGGACACGCACAGCTCCGAGTGCTTTGTGCTTCTTTTCTCTCATCAGCCTTTCACCAGCCCTGGAGCAACAGCTGCCGTCGCCTGGTCTCCTGCACCAGGAACTGAGCCCAAGGGTTTTACCCTGAGCCTTGGTTTAACATCACTTGACAATAAGACAGGTGTGCTCATTGCTCTGGAAATCCCTACTACATGTGCATGTGTCCTATGTGCGCACATGTGTGTTCATAGGCGTGTGTGTGCTCACGCATCTGTGCACGCGTCCACAGATGTGTGAGCCTGTCCAGTACATGCATGTGTGTTCCTTGACATGCATGTGCACACACATCTGTGCACATGTCCACGTGCTTGCCTGTCTAGTGCATGCACTCATGTTCCTGGGCATGCGTGTGTGCACACATCTGTGCACATGTCCACGTGCTTGCCTGTCTAGTGCACGCACTCATGTTCCTGGGCATGCGTGTGTGCACACATCTGTGCACATGTCTGCCTGTTTGCCTGTCCAGTGCACGCACAGGTGTTCCTAGGCATGCGAGTGCACACACATCTGTGCACCTGTCCACGTGCTTGCTGTCTAGTGCACGTATGCATATTCCTTGCAGGTACAGGCGTGCACTTTTGTTCCCGTACCTACATGTGCATGCATATTTGTGTGCACCCATGGGCATTTGTGTGCGTGTATGCATGTGTCTCTGTGGGCATGCATGTCCACGTGTGCATGCTTGTGTTAGGATATGGACCCAAATTTTAAGAAGTTTTCAGGTATTGAGAATATAAAGCCACCTTCATTCCTTTCTTCCTCCCTTCTATGACACCTTTCTGTGTTTTCTGGATTCTTTTTTTCTAAATAAACATATACTGCTGGGTGTGGTGGCCCATGCCTGTAATCCTAGTACTTGGCAGGCTGAGAAAGGAGGATTGCAGTTTCAAAGATAGCTTCAGCAAACAGTGAGACTCTCAGCGACCTAGGGAGACACTGTTTCAATTTAAAAAAAATCTTAGAGGTAGATTACCCCTGGGTTCAATCCCCAGTACCAAAATAAAAATAAAAATAAAAGCATATATTACTTTTGTAACCAGAAAAGCTGGGGCAGGGGCGGGAGTGACTTGGAAGCAGAGATTAGCAGAGTAGTCAATTTGAGGGCCCCCTCCTCGCTCACTGAGCCCCGCTGGTTGGGGCAGGGCTGGGGTTGTCAGGGAACAGCCCCGAGGGCCACCTGGTCACTGGGAGGCTTCCCCTCTGTCGAGGGTCAGGGCTCCAGCTTGCTCCATCCGCATGAGGGCACAGGTGGCCAGGGCAGGCACACAGGAAGTCCTCGGCTGCAGGGCCCTCCTGCCCTGGGGTCTGGTGAGGCCGGCGCTGGTGTGTCCCCCTCTTGCGTCCCTGCGGTGACACAGCCCTGGTGCCCACGGCAGGCGGTGAGGGCTCAGCTCAGGCAGCATTCCCTTCCCATGCCGTTCAGACATGCCTAGAGGGTGGCTTCGAGGTGCTTTCCTGGCCCCTCTGGGTGGGACGTGCGTCCCCTGCAGTGGGTGCTGGGGGCATCCGTCACCCTCCCCCCTGGGCAGGGATGCCACACTTGCTGCTTAGCTTGTCCCAACTGCAATTCCATTTCTGTTGACTTGCTTGTGGGAAGAGCGCTCGGCTCACCGTATGTGGTTCTCTAGGTCTGTCTAGGTGCGGTTTCCCCAGAATCGAAGGTTTGGGTGCAAGCCCTTAAATGGGAGGTGGTCCTGGAGTGGGGAGGACAGGCAGGCGGGGCAGCAACAAAGGGAAAGTGAAGGTCACTCACTGGCCCTGGGGGCTCTGGACACCAAGCCCATCGGGGGCCACCCCGCAGTCCCACTGAGGCCAGAGGCCACCTCTCCATACTTATTGGGGGCTATGTCCAGGCACCCCAACCTGACCTGGCCGCCCACATGCGACCACAGTGACTGAGGGGACACGGGCCCTGCAGCCTGCTGTCACGTGTGTTTGGCAGGACACACTCACGATAAGGTGCATATCAGAGAGGCTGACAGAGGTTTATTATGTGATAACTTTCGGGAATCGCTGACTTTTCATATTTATGCCCAGGACATGCTACTACCATTGTAGAGGATTAAAATATTTTAAAGAACTGAGGGTCCTTTCCATCCTTTGTATCTTAAAGGCCCCAGGAACCGAGACCGCTTGTGCTTGTGTTATCAAGAGGGTTGGCATAGGGTAGGTGCCGGGCGTGGTGGCGCACGCTTGTAATCCCAGCATTTGGGAGGCTGAGACCTGAGTATCCGGGTTCTCAGCCAGCTTCAGCTACCTAGTGAGGCCCTCCGCAACTTAGTGAGACCCGGTTTCAAAATAAAGAATAAAAAATAGGGCTGGGGGTGTAGCTCGAAGGTAGAACGCCCCTGAGTTCAATCCCCAGTACCGCAAAAAAAAAATAAAAATAAATAAATGTTGTCTTCATTGAATCCACCCAGGTACTTACTTATCTTTGATTCTGACCTGTGTATTTTGTGCATCTGACAATAGTTGAGGCTTTTATCAGCTTTCAAGTTTTAGGCTTGTCAACCCAAAGGTGGCTTGATGAGCAAAGTGTCTCCACGTGTCAGTTCAGAGCAATGCTGAATATTCTGGCCCCCAAAGAGCATGGTCAGCCTCTCCCTACCGGGTGCCTCGCGGGGTGCCCATGCTTTTGGGGGACCCTGCACACGAGGCAAGCGGCTGTCACGGGATGGAGGGGATGATGGATTCGAGTTCGGTTGAGAGGCAACGGGGCAAAGCAGCGTTTATTTAAGCTCACTAAGTACACAGCTGCCAGCTGAGGCCTCAAACTAAGGGTTTCCAAACATTACCCTTTTTTTTTTCCCTAGCCTCAGACTCAGATTCCTTCTTCAAAAGAAATTTTACTCAGAAAAGTAAAGCAACAGAAGTGGTAACGCAGACTCTTCCCTGAGCCGGCCTGGTTCAGAGTGCGGCCTTCCCGGCCTCCAGGGAGACCTCCGGGCCAGGAGGGGCTCCAGAAGGGACAGTGGAGCCCCAGGCCTGCCAGCCCCCTCTGAGGTCCAGCGGCACTGGGAGCCAGCGCAGGATGGGGTCAGAATGTGCAGAGCAGGGCCAGAGCTCGGATGTCCGAGAACGGACACAGAGCCAGGCCATAGCCGCGCTCAGAACCAGCCTGGAACTTGGACCTGCGTTAGCATTGGAGGCGAGGGTAGTCCAAACTAGGCCAGCGGTGCTTTTTTTTTTTTTTTTTTTCATAATACATATATATGTATGACAAGTTAAAACCAGAAAGGAAAATGCCCGAGGCTGCCCAGCTGCATGAAGTAGGAAAAGTCACGCATAAAACCCTGCATTAGATAATAATAACAACAGTATTAATGACGCTGCCTCAAAGTGCAAGCTGGAAAGCAGCTCTGCAGAGGGTTCGCCTGGTTTTCAATCAAATCCGCCTTTTCTCCTGGCCTCACCCCTCGTGAAAGAAAAAAGGAAGCGGCTGAACAGCCTGTACCACCCCACCGGGCTTTCCGTCAGCCCAGGTGTGCAGCAGGCCGGGCCAGGTGCCTGGGAACCGCTGCCAGGCTGCCACAGAGGCAAAGAGAGGCCTGTGCCCTCCGACCAGCCTGAGGACGCCGACCAAGGGTTAGAACGCTCCGGCGAGCCCAGGCCAGCCCAGGCAGGGCTTCCACAGGCTCGGGTCCGGGGGCCCCAGCATGGTCTTCTTCAGAGCCTGGAACCCAGGGACTTCTGGCTTCTGAGAGCGTGGCCGTGACAGCCAGCAGCTGCTCAGCACACGCGGGCCCTGGTCTGCAGGTCTACGCATGTGCGCAGAACCCCGTGTTCTCACATGCTTCACACGAGGAACACGGGCCACGTCCTGTCTCAGGCACCTGGGCAGCCTCACTTCGACGGTCTCACCTGGCCGGCCTCACCTGGCCACCCTGGAGGAGACGTCAAGTGCCGGCAGCCTGTGGGTGGCTCTCTGCTCCCCAGGCCCTGAGGCTGGGAGCAGTTTTCTGCCTGCCTGCCGGGCAGATGTGTCTAAACTATTTCCTTCTCCCACTGGTTCTTATCTCTCAGGATATAAATCAAGATGTTTGTCTGGCTTTCGAAGGACAGGGCAGAGGCCTTTCCCAGGGGCCATGCCAGGGATACAAAAGCTCCAGCTGCTCCCGTCTCACCTGGGTTAACTGTTGGTGCCAAGGCAGAGCCAGGACTGGTGAGGCTGAACTATGCTCCACCTCTGTCTTCCCTCTGATCCTGAGCTTCGAGGACTAGGAACAGAACAGTCCACGGGCATTCACACACACACACACACACACACACACACACACACACACACACACACACACACTGGTGCGGCTTTGGGGCCAAGCCCGGGCACTGCCTCAGCGCAGCCCCGTGCCTTCCCGTCCACATCCTCCTGTCAGCTGTGTGTGCGAAGACCCCAGGCCCAGCGGGCTGCTCTGTCTGCACTAAGCCCTGTCTCCCTCATCCCAAGCTTTCTAAGCTTGTGTGCAATCTTCTCCGTTTAGCAAAAGGATTATATTTTGGCCTCTCTGATGAAAGCAAATTGGAGGAAAAAAAACTGTCTTTCCTGGTGGGTACGTTTATTTCAGATTCAGATCTATAAACTGGTCTCGGGCCCTAGTCAAAGCGTGTGATACCATTACTAACCGGGCTGTGTGTTGTGAGTTAGGCAGAAGGCCGGGGAGGAGGCCCCGGCCACGTCCAGGTCAGAGCTGGGGCCAGAGTGCCCTCCATGCTTCAGTCCCAGGGACACTCTCGGGAACCGTCTGTGGCCTCGGTTACTTGAGTATTTCAGGCTGTTTTGCACATAACTTTGGTTTGATTAAAACCCAAATGCACTTGGCCGGCCACATTTCCCTTTAATTTCTCAGCAGATATTTATTTTAAGGGCAACGCAAGCCATGCATTTCGGATCCCCGTGGGGGCCGCCCTGTCACTCGCTGGTGGTTGGGGGCTCATACTGGTGCCCCGGGCCTTGGCAGCCGCTGCCCGCTCCAAAGGGCTTGTCTCCCTATATGAGGGCTGGTTTCCAGAGACCCACAGTAAACGGCCCTCAGATCATCCATGAGACAGAAGAGGGACGTGTTTCAGCTCTGGACAGGACAGGATTGTTGTTGTTCTTGTAACGCATAACCCATGATTTGCGAGTGGTTTTAGACTTGGAAAAACATGTTCTCTCTGCCCTGACAGCTGCATGCCCAGAGCTCCTCACACAGGCCCGTCCACCACACACTCCACGCACCCGCTCCCTTTGTTTCTAGAGCTAATCAGTGAAAGTCAGTAAAAATGCTCCAGGGAGCCGAGTGCGGTGGCGCACGCTTGAAATCCCAGTATCTGGGAGGCTGAGACCGGAGGATCCCAGGTTTGTGGCCAGGCTCAGCTACTTCGTGAGGCCCTCCACAACTTAGTGAGACCCTGTTTCCAAATAAAGAATAAAAAATAGGGCTGTGGATGTACCTCCTGGGTTCAATCCCCAGTACCACACAAAAAGGGAAAAAAAATACTCCAGGGAGAACATGACCTTCCTAATCACTGGAACAAACATGAACTTTCTTAAAAGACAGGGGAAGCTTGGTGTTGGTGAGTTTTCTATCACTATCACAAATACCTGAGATAATTAGTTCATAAATAAAAGAGGCTCAGCCGGGCTTGGTGGCACACACCTGGAATCCCAGTACTTGGGAGGCTAAGACAGAAGGATCCCATATTTAAGGCCAACCTCAGCAATACTGTGACGCTCTCAGCAACCTAGAAACCTATTTCCAAACAAAAAATACAATAGGCTGAGCGGGGGGTGGGGGGAGTACCTTGGAGGTAGAATGCCCCTGTGTTCAATCCCAAGTACCACAAAAAGAAAAAAAGAGATTCATTTGGCTCATGGTTTTGAGGTTTCCTTCCAAGAACCATCGCTTAGGGCATCTGGTAGGGGACTGGACTGCAACGGTGGGGGGGCACAGGCAGAGAAAACTGCTCTCCTAGTGGCCAGGAAGCCTCAGGGGAAGAGGAAGAGCCCAGGCTCCTTTAAGGGCACGCCCCAGTGAGCAGGCCCCCCCTCTTAAAGACCTCACCACCTCCCACCAGCGTGGGCCTTTGGGACACATTTACATCTAAACTCTGACATTCTACCTCCACATCCCCAAAGGCACAGTACCTCTCACAGTGTTCAGTGCATTCTGTCCGTCCCCAGGAGTGCCCTAAGTCTTAATAGTTCTCCCATTGCTCAGAAGTTCAAATCCAAAGTTTCCTCCGAGAAGCAAGGCAAACGCCGCTGTGAGCCCCATAAAAATAAAAAGGAAAGTCACCTGTATCTGCTATATAATGGTGGGATGGGCACAGGGTAAACATTCCTACTTCAAAAGCGAGGAATGGGGGAACAGAAGAGGGGATTGCAACAGAGCAAGTCCAAACCAGGCAGAGCACCGTGAAATCCTGTCTCTACGTCCAACTCGGGGGCACTGAGACGGGATGTGGGCTCCCACAGGCTTGGATGGTTCTGCGTCCTGAGCCCGCTGGGCAGCCCACCACCTTGGGTTGGCTCCGACCTGCTAGCTGCGGCGTTTCCCAGTGAGGGCTGTGTGCTGCTGGGTCTCCTTGCAGGCTTAGCTTTGCTCCACAGCTCCGCACATCACCCAGCCTGGGGCTGATGGCAGGATCTCTGGCCCTGCCACACACTCTGGCTCCCCGCCTTCCTTTGAAATGCTGTTGGACGCTTCCATGGCTCATAGCTCTTGCCTTCCACATGGACAGTGCTGAGAGTCTGCCACCCATCGGAGCTGAGCCTGGGCCACTTGAACCTGAGCTGCAATAGCCTTGGAACATTCCACTGGCTGCACACAGGAAATTCATCTAAGTCCTGGGCAATCCTGGGCATGTGGGCTACCCTGGGGCTCTGTTCTGGAACAATTATGCCCTGGGAGGTCTTTGAAACAAATTTGCATTTCTACCCCATCGGGCTGTGATGGCAGCCTGAGTCATCTTTCCTATGTCCCCGTACAAAGCCTCTGGCTTACTTTTATTGGCATTCTCAAATGCAACTGCTTGGCTGTACCTTCACATATGCTCCTTTTTTGACCAAGCTGAAAATTTTGTAGATCTTTCTGCTCTGTTCTTCTTTACTGCTGATAATCTTTACTGCTGTAAATTTAGCTAAAAGCATCTAGTAATACCTACACCACTACTTGAATACTATGCTTCCTAGAAATATGCCAGATAAACTAGTCCATCACGATTAAGCTTGGCCTCCCACTAAGTCTCAGGGCATGGATGAAGTGCAGCCGAATTCTTTGCCATGTGTAATAAAGATGACTACTACTCCAGTGCCCAATGGAATCCTCATTTCCATCTGAAACCTCGCCTGCATGACCTCTCTGTCTACATGTCTATCATCTTTCTGATCTTCTAGGTCTGATTATAGCCTTCTATCCTTTCCATAGCCTGCTCTTACAAACTCCTTCAAACTCCTTTGGTAAACCAATTCCAAAGGCTCTTCTGCATTGTCAGAGATACAGCCGACAACCCCACTCCTGGAAAAAAACTTATCTGCATTAATCAGGTTTCTATTGCTGTAACAAAATACCTGAGGTAACTAATGTATAAAGAGAAAAATGTTTATTTTGAATCACTGTTTTGGAGGTTACCGTCCATGATCAGGCAGACTCATTTGGGTCTCCAGTGAGCTTAACACATGGTAATGGTGGAGAACCTATGGCAGCACAAACCACTGGTCTCACAATCCAGGGAGCAAAGAGAAAGAAGGAAACCAGGTTCCCACAAGCCCTTGAGGGTACTGCTCCCATATCCTGAGGACCTCTCTTTGGGTCCCGCCTCCTAAAGGCCGCACCATCTCCCAACAGTGCCCCTGAGGACCAAGTGTCCACCACAGAGCCCTTAGGGGGAGACACTCATCCAAACCACGGGAGGCAGGGAGTCCCTGGCGGCCCTGGGGAGGGGCATTGCTTTAGGAGAGGAGCAGAGGCAGCGAGAAGGATGGACACGGATGGTCAGGGTTCTCGGAGGCGAGTGTCATAGTCACCAAAAAATCAAGGCAGCAACCACTAATGGAGACCCCAGCGCCCGGAACGACTGGGTCCACCGGGATCACACCGGCCAGTGTGAGTAGACACCCATGCTGTGCCTTGGAGAGTATAAATAATGCTGGGAGAAGTTACCTCATAAAGTCTGGGTCTTATTGAGACGCAGGCAAGCACGTGCAGCCTGGGACTCGGACACAAACAGGCGGGAGAGACAGGGGCCATGATTAATTCATCTACTTCACCACGGTGGCTCACCCCAAGCCTGCTCAGACGTGAGTTTTGATCTCTCCACATTAAAAGTAATGGGGGAAACGCTGAAGACCACCGAGTCCTACGTAGACCCAACCTCTTTGTGTATTTGCAGTCTCGTGACCACCTTGGAGGTCATCATGCTGCAGATGAGAATAGTTGGGGCTGACTCACGCTGTTATCTGTGAGCTCCCTGGGGTCCCGTGACCCTATGGTTGGTGGGATGGTGTAACGTGACCGCAGTAAGTGATTCATCACTCCTTTATGTGACTCTTCTTGCATGAGTATCACCAGCTGCTGTGGCAGGGGCCCACAGCCCAGCACTTAAGAAGCAGGTAATTTTCTAAATAAGTCTCCTCAGACTTGACCCCAGGAAGACGCACCGGCCGCCAGGGCTAGACTCGGCAAGCCCACCTGATTATCACTACCAGAGAGGTGTTGGAGAGACACTGCTGGAGTTCCAGGACTCTGGAGAAATGAGCGCAGGAGGTTTAAATAGTCAGGATACACACCGCCTTCGTTCAAACTAAGGGAGCAGTCGATCCAGCATGGGAGGCTGAATGGCGGCCCCTAAAGGTGTCCGTCCCCTGATCCCGGGGTCCTGGACCACGGCTTTCTATGGCCAAAGGGACTTCGTAGGTCTGAACAAGTTCAGAATCATGAGCTGGGGCAATCGTGGTGAGCTGGTCTCTCCGGGCGTCCCTACCTGTAAGGATAAGAAAGAGAGCGGCAGAGCCACATTGGCTGCAAGCGAGCAGGGGGGTCCATGTCTTGGGAAGCCCTCGGAAGCAGAGGACGAGGCACTGGCCAGGCGTGCAGGCCCCTCTGCAGGGTGGGGAGCAGGGAAGCCTGTGGCCCTGCCAGCGCTGGCTTTAGCCCAGGGAAGCTGATTCGGGGCTTCTGAGCTCTAGGCCTGTAGGAGTCCTCACAAATCTGTGCTGTCCTAAGTCATCGCATCAGTGGTAACTTGTCACTGCAGCAACAGGAAACTCATACACCCTACAGGATAAGCCCACAAACAGGAGGAGGAGGGTGGCGTTCAGACTCTTCCTTGCCGCTTCCTTGACCCTGCCCCATTTTCAGACGGGGAGCAACATGGCATCCCCCTAGGGCACAGCGGTGCATTGAATTAGAGAAAACTCAGTGAGACGGGAGAAAATCTCCTTGCGTGGCCCTCGTAAGAGCACCAGTCTTCCTGAGAAACTCTCCGGCAAGTGTTTTGGGGCACTGGTCAAGATGGAGCCCGGAAAGCTGGTGCCAGGTCCACTGTCCTGGGAGACGTGCCGTTTGGTTTGGGGGATATCTACGCAGCGCGCCTGACCTGTTGGGGAGGACTTGAGAGTGGACAGGGTGAGGCTCCGGCCTCAGCAGTGCTCAGCCTCTGTGCTTGGTTCCTCAGCGGTCAGGAGAGCAGTTGAGAAACCCACTGGGCCTGCGCAGAAGATGCCATGGAGCGATCAGGATGCCCTCCAGCTTCAGCCCTGAGTCACTGAGGCACCTGGGGTGCACCCGCCGGCCCCCGGTCACGAGCGAGCTCAGTTGGAGAAGACAGAATAACAGGACTCTCCGGGGGGCAGAGCAGCTCGCCGAGTCCCCACGGATCTGCGATTCTGGCTGTAGAGTCTGTGGCGTGCTTATTTCCGGCCCAAACAGAAATCTGAAAGCCCTATCCATCAAGCTGAGCGGGGGAGGGAGGGCTCAGCCTCCTCGCAGGGCTCGGCCGGCGGCCTGGCCTATGTCAGAGGCGTCGGAGGCCAGGCACTGCAGGGACCGTTCCATCAATGTCACCTGTTGCAGCTGCCTGGTCTGGGGCAGGACACAGGCCACAGATAAGGAATTCTCGGGCAGCGCACACCGAGATGCTGCGTCTCCCATGATGCAGAGCGTGGGATTGAGAGGATCTGCGACTCTGCGATTCTCTCCAAGTTGCTGAGGCTGGTCTCGAACTTGTGATTGTTCTGTCTCAGCCTCCCAAGTACTAGGATTACAGGTGAGCTTAATGATCAGCTAAGCCTCACGATATCCGGAAGCGAGAAGGGACGGAACCCTTTGCCTGTCGCCAGCCGGCAAGAGGCTCTGAGGACTTGGCTCTGGTGGCACCCCAGGGCACTGCTGACTGGAGCCACAAGTGTTGCATTTTAAAACGCTGATTCTTTCTCTGAAATTTGCAGTTTGTGGAAAGAATAGAAAACGCCAACATTACACAGATTTAGACAGTGAACAGTCCAAACGTGAGCCCAGAATTTTATTTATTTGTTGTGTGTGTGTGTGTGTGATTTTTTTAATTTTGAAACAGGGTCTCTCCAAGTTGCTGAGGCTGGTCTCGAACTTGTGATTCTTCTGTCTCAGCCTCCCAAGTACTAGGATTACAGGTGTGGGCCACTTCGCCCCATAAGCTCAGATCTTCTGCCTTTGTGTCATACTCGGTCCCCACAGCAGTTCCCTTAAGCGGGGTGAGTTAAGCAAAGATGACTCCAGCAAATGGCACAGGGTCCTCCCTTGTCCCCAGGTGAGGCCGCCTGGGACCTGGAGGAGGCTGAGGGTCTTTCTCCTTAGTTCAGTTCCCTGGCCTTGCGGCTTCGGGATGCCAACCCTTCCTAGAGTTTTCTTTGGGGAGTAAATACATGCTTCACTAAATCAACAGATTACTTAGCATCTTGTGGTACGAAAACACAGAACCAAAACCAAAACAAAACAAACAACAAGCCCTGAGAGAGGCCGTCACTGAAAAAGAGCCTTTAACCATGTGCAGATGGGGCAGGGCCACCTCTGCCGGACCAGTCTTTTACTTTGAAGCTGTAACTACAGAAAGATTATAAATGTCAGACTTTATGAGGCTCTGGACCAAAGTTATATTAGCTTAGATACGCTAAGTTGTCAAACGTAGGGACACCATTATGATGGTCAACCTAAGACGTTTACACGCTTACAGACAGACAGCAGGAAAGGAAGATCTTAAGAAGAGGAAGTCACTCTGAGCTACCTTGCGTCCATGCCTGAGAGACACATGGGCGGGGCGTCCGAGTCTGGTTTCTAGCCTTGGAGTCCCGGGCTCCTCGAGTGCGGGGTGACAGAGCTGGCACCCCCATGCAGGGCCCGTGGTGGTCAGGGAGGGGCCGGGCTGCACCTGGCTCTCCTCTGTATTTTATCACCTGGGAACAATTCCTCTGGTAAATGTGAAAATTAAGCTCAAAATTAAATACAGTAGTCTCACCTTTTAAGATACAAAATCAGCTTTTTTCTGCTCAATAACCGGGGGCCATTTTGAAACCAGCAAGGCGCTCTGAGCCCATGTGAGCAGAACACGCTGACCCGGAACACACTTGCCTTCCCTGCGGCTGGCCCGACGTGGACAGCTCGCAGATGGGCCTGGGCTGCCCTCGGAGCTGGCATGTGCCTCCCACAGCCAAGCGATGTGACCCGACCCCAGGGCCAGCCGGTCTGCAGTGCCCCCCCTCCCCGGACCTCCCGCCGGGTCTGCTGTGGTTCTGCACAGCCGGCCTGGTGTCTTCTCAGGCCCCGTGATTCCAGGGAGGAGGGACCCAGCTCCTGACCAGGAGCCCAAACCACTGGGCTCAGTGTGCTTGGCAGCAGACCATTCTGCAAACCCTATCCTTTAGAAGTCCAACAAATAAGCCGGGCATGGTGGGCACACACTTATAACCCCAGTACTAGGGAGCCTGAGACAGGAGGATCGTGAGTTCGAGGACAGCCTCAGCAAGTAGTGAAACTCATCAACCTAGCGAGACCCTGTTTTAAAAATAAAAATAAAATAGGGCTGGAGGTGTAGGTCAGAGGTAGAAGCCCCTGGGTTGAATCCCCAGTATGAAAAAAAGAAAAAGAAAAAGAAAGAAAAAAAAACAAGTCCGACAAATAAAACAGGGACGAGGCGGCTGGGAACAGAGATGGCATCTTGTGGTGGTGCTCAGGACACAGGCAGGAACCTCTGCCTCTGAAGGCCCGGAGTTGGGTTCAACATCTGAGCCATCGCCTGAGGACGCCGGGCGTCCGGGCCCAGAGGGACATTGGGAGGCGTGGAGCTGGTCCCCTGAGGGAGCGCTGCGCCGGTCCACCCTGGAGAAGTCCCTGTGAACAGCCGTCCCCCTGGCCCAGCCACCGAGGAGGAAGCTGGGGCAGATGACAGACCCTGGGACCCCTTTCAAGAATATTATTTCTGGACATTGGGGAGGGAGCGCTGCCGCACCCCTGTCACACCCCTGCACCATGACGGGCTGCACAACTGCCCCCTGCGGCCCTGTGTCAGATGCCCAGAGCTGGGCCCCAGCCGACGGCCACACGTGTCACCCTGGGCTGGGACCTCAGCTGGGTCCGGGTCCTTGCTCTAGTGACGGCGTTGTAGCGTGGTCCCCAGAGACCAAGCAGGAGCCGTGCCCGGGCCCGGCGTCCTCCACAGTGGTCAGTGGCTCGAGCCAGCGGACGTGGGCACTGTGGTCTGTCCCTCCCTGTCCTCCACAGAACACCCGGGCCTCACGCCTCCTCATCCCTCTCACTGACTCCTGGAAAAAGCAACACCAATCTGCACTCCTTGGCTTTAATAATTGTACCGGAGAGACGCCACGACATGTTCCTGACCCTGCTGCCAGAGACTCTCTAGAAGCATCCTGCACTATTTCATTGTAGTCAACTAACTTGAAGAATACACGATAGAAGTAAGGAGATGCGATTCATTTGCAACTCATTCTGTGGCTTCAGGGGCAGCAAAGGCTCAGGGCTGTGTCAGGCATAGGATCCATGACGTGTTCCATCGCACAGGGGGAGAAGGAACCGTGGAGGAGGGGGTAGGCGCCGGCCCTGGGAACAGAATCTCACGCTCCTGTGTGAGCGAACTTTGCAGAGTTAGGGATTTCACCTCGGGAGGACGGGAAGCACAGGTGAGTGCCCAGCTCTGTTTCCAGGTAGCAGACCCACGTAGGATGGAAGGCAAGACCCCCCTAACCACAGCGGCCTCCCCTAAACACTGACTTGCGTCTGCCTTTCTAGAGTGAAGGGAAACGGGAGGCACTGCTGTCAGCTTTCTAAAGAAAGGGCGCTGCAGATGCTGGTCTTTCTAGGCAAATAAAGCATCCTGCTGGAGGGAAACCAGTTCTCAGAACGGACGGCCGGGGTGAGTCAACACAGGTGTTCTTTAATTGCTGCGGGAAGTGGGCGACGGTTTGTTTTCTTTTCCACTTACAATCGCCTCCTTTTATTCGCTTCAGCTCACACCTGAGCCGCGTCCCCGTGCAGATCAAGAGGAAATATCACCTGCCACTTGTTAGGTATTAAGTTTCCTTATCAATAACCGCCTGCGCTGCCAGTTTATCCAGGCTACCGGCACCTGCAAAGCAATAAAGAGGCGAGGCGTGGCTGCCTTGTGGGTTGGGGGGGGGCGCTCGGCCAGAGGGACCGTTGCTCGGGATCAGCGGCATTGCCCGGGGGCAGATATTCACATCAAAGCCTCCTGGGTCTTCAAGGAGACCAAGGGGTCATGAAGCCCGCAGGTGAACGGGGCCTGTGGCTTTTCTATAGTGTGACACGCACAACGCCAACGCGGCCTGCGTCTGGACTCCCTCCCGGGAGGCCGCTCTGTGGAGAAGGAGAAACAGCCGTCTACAAGAGGACCTGGCTCTGGTCCCCGGCCTCCACGGAGACAGAGACTCCAAGGGTGGAACTTGAAGCAGAAGCCCCAGCAGCACGCCTCTGGTCCGCCACCCTGTCACTGCCCTGGGCCACACACCCGGCTGCAGCCTGCCCTGCGACGTGGCCGGCGGCCAGGGCCCCCTCCTGGTGTGTGTGGATGGGTGTCATGAACGTGAATGTGTGCTCACACATGACACCAGATGCACCCACGTGAGGGGTTCTGTGAGTGCACCCGTGTGCCTGTGTCTGGTTCTGGAACCTTGTAGCCTTTGTTCTGCAGCTCATGTCCTGGCGCCCTGGCCAAGTTTCCTCCCAGAGGAGTCTTAGCCGCCCACCCGCCCGCCAACACAAGAGTTAGAGATGAAGACTTCCTACTGCTCTGGAGCCCGGGTCCCTGCTCCGCTGGAGAGCAGGGTGCAGACCCCAGGTTCCACGCCAAGGCAGCCTGTGGACAGCGCCGATCTCTTCAGAATCAAGACCAGAAAACGCACCATTCTGCGACTGTATGTAGGTTCAGAGCAGCAGAGCATGGGCTTTGCACCCCAGTGTCTTCATGTGGTTCCCGATCAGTTTCCCCTCTGCAGAATGAGGATCCTGCACAGTCCAGTCCCTGATCCCTTGCGCCATCTAGTGGTGGAGGCCCGCTCCTGCAGGCTGCCGGCTTCCGCGCAGAGGGCAGAGGGGACACCCTCATGGTGTCCCCCAGGAAACATACCAAGTTCCCGCCTGTGGATACGACCTTATTTGGAAATAGGGTCTTTGCAGATGTCACCAAGTAAAAGTGAGGCCAGGCTGGAGTCCAGCCGAGCCTAATCCAATGGCAGGTGTCCTCCTAAGAGGAGCAGCAGAGACACAGAGACCCTGCACATGGGAAGATGACTGCGGGAGACCGGGGCAGAGGCCGGAGCCGTGCACGCAGCCACAGAGCACCTGGAGCTGGGGGTCCAGCATTGTAGACTCCTGGCCCCAGGAGCTAGAGCCGTCCCGGTGCAGCACCGGGATCAGAAGTCGGACGTCGCAGTGAGGAGGACGGAGGAGAAGCGAAGCTCAGACCTCCAGCTGGCCAGGCGCAGGCACCAGGTGTTCATTGCTTCTTTCTACAGGTGACACTGCTGGACAGTGGGCAGTGGACATGGAGAGGGTAGGCCACCGTGTCCCAGGAGAGGTGGCGCAGGGACTGAGTTTGTCTTTCAAGGAAACACACGGAGACTAGAGGGCACTGAGGAGCCTCCCGAGAAGGAGGCTGAGGGAAGGTGCTGAAGTTGTGTTTCACCCTGAGCTGCGAGAAAGAGGCTGCCGGTGAGTGGGGAGCCTTCTGCAGCCCAGGAGAGGCCGGCCTCCAAAGGAGAGGCTCCCAGAGCCCAGGAGAGGCCGGCCTCCAAAGGAGAGACTCCCAGAGCCCAGGAGAGGCCGGCCTCCAAAGGAGAGGCTCTCAGAGCCCAGGAGAGACCCAGCTTTCTTGTGAGCATTCCAGAGTCGCAAAAGGGAATGCAGGGGGAACAGGACAGAACTCTGTCCACACTCAGCCTTGTGAAGAACCCTTAAAGCCAAAATCGTCCTCCACAGGGCCGGGACGTGTGTGAGGCACCAGGAGAGTCACTCCCAAACAAATGACACTTAAACTATATTTTAAAATATCAAAATTAATGAAACCTTCTCAGTAAACAAAATACTCAATGTTTGCTTTAAATAAAGGCGGGGACCGTGAAATCGTCCTCACGGGGAAATTAGGCTGATCCATAATTGCAACAAGTCTTCAGGCCTTTCGCACTGTGGTTCAAATCCAGGAACGTGGGGGCCACACCTTCAAGTGCACTCGGCCCGAAGCTTGAGTCTGTCCTGTAGCAACTTAGCAGGCTCTAGAAGCACTGTGGGAGAGGTGGGGACGTGGTCCAGGTGGGGGAGGGGCTCCTTCCCCAATGCCAGCACCTGCATCTAGCCGCAGGGCCTCATCTCTCTCCCACTAAGTCCACTGGACCGGGCACCACGTTGGACCCAGCATGGCTTCTGCCTCTTTGTTTTTAGAATGACAGAGAAAGGAGGTCAGGCAGCCTTGCATTTTCTCACCAAAGTATTCATTACGAGCCAGCTTTGCAAAGTAACATTTCTTTTGTGTGGCATTTTTTTTAAATCATAAAGCTCTGCAGATCCTGGAGTCCCACAAGGGGAGGAGAAAGAAGGCCTCAAGGCCTGCTGTCCAGCCCCCCTCCAGCCCCACGCCAGGACTGGAGTGCCCAGCCCGGTTCATCAGGGACACAGAAAGGCAGGCTGAGGGCCTGGTGCAGTGTGAGCCACGTGCGCCTCCTGGTGGCAGGTGGGGGTACTGCATGAGCCGGGTCCTGCCATGTGTTCCCAGTTCTTCCTGAAGGAGGGCTGAAAGACAGACGGGGTCTCCCACCTGCGAACACATGTTCTCATGGGATTTTAGTGAGGCAGTCACGGGATTCCTGGGCTCACCTGACTCATGAGCTCTTTGTTGCAACAATAAGACAAAACAGTATTTCATGTTATCAATAAGGTGGCTCCAAATGTATACTTGGGCTTACCCTCAGATTCATTGTCGGTTTCTCCTTGTGCTGAACATATTTTCCATAAAAACACATGAGCCGCATGGAGTCACTGTAACTCGCTACTAGTGGCTCGGGTGTAGACGCCACACCTAGGGTGCTCACAGCGGGTAAATTCACGGGGCAGGAGAAGGGCGCGGCGGGGACCCGCTATGTGTGTGGCTCACGCACTGAGCAGAAGGCTATAGAACCAACAGCTGCAGGAAGATGGCACGTTAGCTGGGCACCGTGGCACACGCCAGAAGTCCCAGTACTTGGGAGGCTGAGGCAGGAGGATCCCTGGTCCCAGGCCAGCCTCGGCAACTTAAAGAGACCTTGTTTCAAAATTAAAAAAATAAAAAGGGCTAGGGATGTAGTTCAGAGGTAGAATGTCTCTGGGTTCAAGCGCCAGTATCAAAAAAAAAAGCAGAGCCTTTCAAAAGGCAAACAAGAAGCCCCTACATGTTTGTTTATAATTTAAGTACCAAGGGTGCATTTGAAGCGCTGCCAGCAGACTGTCTTCCAAGCCTCCACACCTGCTTTACCTAAAGAAAACAAAGATCCCCATACCAAGCATGGTGGCGCACGCTTGTAATCCCAGTACTTGGGAGTCTGAGACAAGAGGATCGCAGGTTCATGGCCAGGCTCTGCTACTTAGTGAGGGCCTCTGCAATTCGATGTTTCAAAATAAAGAATAAAAATAGGGCTGGGGCGTGTAGCTCGGAGGTAGAATGCCCCTGGGTTCAATCTCCAGTACCTCAAAAAAGTAAAAAAATAAAAAGTAGGGCTGGGGGTATGGCTCAGAGGTAGAATGCCCCTGGGTTCGATCCCCAGTTCCACACACAAAAAAAAGACTCCTTATCCCTCAAGGGCCAGCAGCCCAGGGTGCAGGATACAGTGAGGAAAGATGGGCCTTCTTCCCATGCCCGTGGGGACAGGGAGACAGGGAGGGAGGCCCAGGGGTGGCCTGCAAGTAGGTGGACAGGAATCCTGGGCACAGGGGGAAGGGGCAGTCACGGGAGTCTGGGGGCAGGACACGGCGCTGGAGGACCAGAGCCGGGCACTGGGGTAAGCGGTAGTGAGCGGCATGGTACACACCAGCGGTCAGGGTTGCAGCGACCCCGGGGACAGACCACACCAGCAGTCAAGCCTGTCCCAGGCCGTGGCTACAGGTGATTCAAAAAGCAAAGCAGAGCCGGGCGTGGTGGCGCACGCTTGTAATCCCAGCATTTGGGAGGCTGAGACCGGAGAATCCGGGTTCGCGGCCAGCCTCAGCTACCTAGTGAGGCACTCCGCAACTTAGTGAGACTCGGTTTCAAAATAAAGAATAAAAAATGGGGCTGGGGGTATAGCTCGGAGGTAGAATGCCCCTGAGTTCAATCCCCAGTACCGCAAAAAAAAAAAAAAAAGCAATAGCAATGGTCCCGAGAGCAAATTGTACACATGGTGAGGGTCTCCCTCCATCTCCCCTGGTGACTGTCTCCTCCTCCTGAATTTTGTACTATCCTAGAAGTCCCCAGAGTGTGTCCACAAACAGGGAGAGGACTCAGAGAGGGACAGAGCAGAGAGACATTGAGAGCCTGTGTCTCGGGGGAATTTCCCAGAGGCCTCCTCACCCCGAAGGAGCTGCGGGGGCCCTGTCCTGATAAGGCCTGGCTGGCTCGTGGCCCTTCTGAATGGGGGCGGCCACCTCTGCCTTCTCCAGCCGGTTCTCTGACTGTAGGAGTCTCTGTGTGTCACCTGGTAACCCAGACAGCCAGGTCAGAAGTGCCCTCCGTCCTTCTAAACTTCTCCCTCCTGACGCCCGGCTGGCTTTGACCCCAAGCCAGGCTGGGAGGCAGCAGCAGGGGCCTACCTCGGGGTGGGGATCTGCTCTGCAGGGGCGGGTGCTCGGAGAACAGCCCTGCCTTCCCGCTTCTCCTTGCACTCCCGAAAAAGGGCTAGAAAAGATAAAGGATTGGCAAAGTCGGGCTCTCCGTGGAAGGAGCCAGGACCCGAGCGTCACCACCATGCGGCAGGTCCCTGCTCCCTCTGTGAGCGTCCGCCGTGGGACATTTGTCATCCAGACTCAGCCTGTCTCCTCTCACCAGGCCTCTGCCAAAACCTGGCACGGAAATCAAAGTGGAGCTGCAGAAACCTCGGAGAGTCCCGAGGAGCCAGCAAGTCTGCAGGTCATTTTCAAGATGATAAATGAAGGTAATACTGCCGCTGTGAGCGCTGGTGGGATCGGAGCGTCAGTGCAGTTTTAGCAAGACCGGGTTTCCACCGAGGCTGCAGTCAAGAACAGGGCTGGGTCCGCTCCGGCTTCCCTCCCCCACAGCGAAGGCCTCAGTGGTGCTGAGCTGTCCCCATAGCCGGAACTGTGGTCACATCCGTCCTCCCTGCCGAGGACGCACATTTGTGGCTGGGAGACACAGGCTTGGAGGACGTCGGGAAGGGTCGTGGAGGCGGCTGGAGTGGCGCAGTGAGATCATCCGACACATGGGGAGAAAGGAACGGGGCCCAAGACTCGCGCCCACATGCTAGCTGAGCCCTCCGCCTTGCTGCACACGGGAATGCGCTTCGGCAGAGCTGGCGGGGAGGCCTGGGGAGGCAGCCTCGCAGAGTAGGGGGGTCCTCAGGTGTGGAGTACCCGGGGAGCCCTGACCGGCGGGTGGCCAGGCACACTCTGACCAAATGAGCCGTCATTTTAAAGTCCCCAGGTGAATTCCTGGTGAGGCCAGAGACTGGGAACTCCGAGGATAAAAACAGCGCTGGGCCCCGGCGCTGGTGCGACAGGGGGTTGACCACGCAGAGACCAGAGGTCCAGAGCACAGGCCTGGCCTGGCGACTGCTCTCTGCTGAGCGGGAATATCGGACATGACACTTCTGAGCACATTTTGCTTGAAAGCCGGGCTTCGGACTTAAGCCAGTATGTACACACTGCAGACAGGTCTCCATGAAGGCAGACCGGTAGGGGGCGGGGTCTCATTCTCCACCAAGACTCTGGAGCAGTACTATATTCTTTGTTTTGTGTAGTTTAGTTTTGTAGTACTGGGGATTGAACCCAAGGGCATTCTACCTCTGAGCCACACACCTGTTCCTTTTTACTTTGAAACAGGGTCTCGTTAAATTGCTGCGGGTCTCGCTAAGTTGCTGAGGCTGGCTGAGAACCCGTGATCCTCCTGTCTCAGCCTCTCAAGTACTGTGATTACAAGTGTGGACCGCCACACCTGGCATTGCTGTGTTCTGCAGGTAATGTTTATGAAATAATGCTTCTGTACATCTCAACTGTTGAAATACATCGACTTGTCTGTTCCTCTCAACACAGAAGACGTATGGATGTTTTGCTATAATTATAAATCAATACAGAAAGCGTAAAAGTGAAAATCCCCAAAGTCCCACTCTCTGGACAGCCAAAGCACTCCCTGCCCGCCACCGGTGGTCCCCCACTACACCCTCCCAATGTCTTGTTATATATTTATTTCCCTGCCAGAATAAAAGTCCTCACTTTGTGGCCAGCTGCCGTCGCCTGGGTCCTTGTCAGCGGCCATAGGTAAGCCGTAGAGAACAAGAGTAAACTGTGCGGCCACGTCATCTGACGAGGGCCTTGTAAGTGAGACAGATGACACAGACCCGGTGTGTGGACCGTGGGCGTGACCTGGGAGGGCGGAGGCCGCCCCTCAGACACCAGCAGCCGGGCTGGGGGCTAGCTCGATCCCTGAGCCTGTTCCCGGGTCCTTTTTTTTTTTTTTTTTTTTTCGGTACTGGGGATTGAACTCAGGGGCATTCTACCTCCGAGCTATACCCCCAGCCCTATTTTCTATTCTTTATTTTGAAACCGAGTCTCACTAAGTTGCGGATTGCCTCACTAGGTAGCTGAGGCTGGCCGCGAACCCGGATCCTCCGGTCTCAGCCTCCCGAATGCAGGGATTACAAGCGTGCGCCACCACGCCGGGCTCTGTTTCCGGGGTCTTGAAGCTTTGCAGTGTGAGCCGAGCTGACAGTCAACTGCCTCAAATTGTAGACTTGATCATTCCCCTTTTGGAAGATGGTTACACAGTGCTAGTCGTTTTAACATAAATAATATGGGATAAACACCCTTGTTCGTGCCGTAATATTTCATCTCACCCCTGATTGCTTTGCTGGTGGAGGTCTAAGATGTTTCCGGAGATACTCTAACCCAGGCGGGTGGGAGTGAAAGCTCGATGGCGCTCTGCACTTCAGGGCCCAGCCTCCTGGCCCACCCCATCCGCTCCTGGCTGGGCTGTGGGATTGGCACGGCGCAGCCTCCTCACATGGGGTGTTTTCCTCCGTGAAAGCCAGACTGGTTTTCAACACCATCTAAAATGTTAAACAAAGAGCAGTTTCCCCTGCCAAAATCATGTTAGAGAAACAAAACGTATTTTATCAAACAAATAACAAGCCTGTCCAAAAAGCGTCAATCCACACCTGGGTCTCATTTCCAGAGTTGCCTAGAATGTGAGCCGTCTGCTTGGTGAGTGCGAGAAGCTCTATGGACTTTGCTCTGGGGAAGGGCTGGTCCTCGGTGGTTCTCTGAGAATGTCTTCTGATAGCATGCACATTTAGAGACTCGCTCGTCACCGAGCATCCTGGGCAATAAAGCGTTTTGAAAGCATGTGAGGAGCCAACAACCCATCCATCCATCTCTCTCTCTCTCTCTCTCTCTCTCTCTCTCTCTCTCCCTCTCCCTCCCTCCCTCTCTCTTTGTTTCTACCTCCTGTATCCCCGTCTCTCTGTATATGTCTATTGATTAATCAACAGATAGACAGATGATCATACTGGCCATATTTGAGGACTATGATGTTAGGAGTTTTAAAATGGCAGACAAATCTAATTTTCCTTAAATTAATTAAATGAATTAAATTGAATAAGCTTGGTTTTCTAATTTTCTTTTCTTTTTTTTTTTTTTTTTTTTTGCGGTACTGGGGATTGAACTCAGGGGCAGTCTACCTCCGAGCTATACCCCCAACCCTATTTTTTATTCTTTATTTTGAAACCGAGTCTCACTAAGTTGCAGAGTGCCTCACTAGGTAGCTAAGGCTGGCCGCGAACCCGGATCCTCCGGTCTCAGCCTCCCGAATGCTGGGATAACAAGCGTGCGCCACCATGCCCGGCTTCTAATTTTCTTAAATGACCCTTGGGTCACAGGTGTTTTGAGAGGAGAGGGGACATGAGTTCCTTCTCCCTACCAGGTGGGAATGTACCGATATCAGTAACCTGCGGCCAGGTAATAAGGTGGCAAAGCTGTTTCCTTTTAGGAAGTCAGTCAGCAGCCTGTGCTTACCTTTCCTGGGCCTCAAGAGCAGAAATGAGCATCTCATTACCTCAAGGAAACTGCCCTGGCGTCAGAGCAGGGTCAGAGAGGGAGGGAGCCCTGGGTTGGCTCTGAGCCCAAGAGGCAGGTGTGCACAGGTGAGCCCTGATCCAGGTCCTGAACGGCCATAGGACGAGTCTGCAGGGTCCCCCTCAGCCTCGCTGGGCGCACATGGGTGTCTGTTGATCAGGAACCCTGCGGCATGGGCAGGGGCCTCGGTTTGTGTGGAGCCCAGGCCAGAGTCCTTGGGAGCGTCCACAGCTCTCGGGCAGGAAGCACCCTGCAGGAGAGGGGTTGAACAGGTGCGAAACATCAATCCAGGTCAGTCCAGGTACTCCCAGTGCAGGGAACCAGCCGGGCCTGGTGCCCCCAGGGGCTCAGACCCAAACGGCACCTAGGAAGTCACAGCAAGCGGCTCGAACCACTATCCTGACACCAGCATGGCTGGCCAGGCACCGCGAGGGCAGCCTTGATTGCAGGGGAAGAGGGAAGAGGGATGAGTGTGTGTGAGTGTGTGTGTGTGTGTGTGTGTGAGTGTGAGTGTGTGTGTTAAAACATTCTATTCAAAAAAGAAGAAAACAAGTTTTTTTTGGTTTTGTTTTGTTTTCCAAAATACGACCTTTAGTCAGGGAAGGAACCAGGTACAAGGGCTGGGGTCAGAGAGAGATTTTTGACTTGGAAAGGATATACATCTTTATACATAAAGTGAAGTAAAAATGAAGATAGCAAACACCAAAACCAAAAACAAGTGAACACTGAGGATATTTCACGTTGACCGCATACACATGGAAAAATCGTTACAGGTAACTCCGTTTGGTTTTTTATCATTATTGTTATTATTCTCCAACTTTGTGGAGGTGCAACTGCGTAGACTGAGCCAGGTCTGGGACGTGCACCACAGGGTCAGCCAGGCTCCTGATTACCAGCGGCCCCTCGGGCTCCAACTCAGCCCCAAGACAGATACCAACAACCACCGGCTGTCCAGCGTCTTCTAGAGCTTCATGCAATGGCGCGATTCAGCCAGCACCTCTTCAGCCTGGCTCCCGCACTCAGCACGATTCAGCCAGCACCTCTTCAGCCTGGCCCCCCGCACTCAGCCTGACCCCTTTGAGTTCGTCTTGCGTGGCCTCCACGGCGGTGTCCAGGGCACGCTCCCGTGGACTGAGTGAGCTGTGTGGTGCTGCTGTGCCCCGCCCCGCCCCACCCTCTTGCCCATCCAGACATCTGGCTGTGTGGACCTCTGCTCTACTTTCTCTGGAGCGAACACCTGGAGTAGACAGCTGGGTCCTGCAGCAGCTCACACCCACCTCCCAGAAAACGCCCAGTGGCTTCTGCAGAAGCCTCCCGCTGCGCTCTCCCCAGCAGCCCAGCGGCGTGTGGTGTGCTGCAGCTCGGGTGCCGCACCCTCCCCGGCCACACCTGGGTCGCCACGAAGCGCGATTCCACGCGTTTGAGATGGTAGTGATGCCTTGCGGTGGCTTTCGTTGGCGTTTCCCTAGTGGCTGGCGGCGTGGGGCGGCTCTTGGTGTGCTTACTTGCTGCCCCTTGTCTCTCTCGGAGAAAGCTCTGTTTGAACCTGCTGCCTTTCTTCTATGGGGTTGTTTATTCTCTAAAGTTGAGTCTTGGGAGCTCTTAGTGTTCTGTCCGGGTTCAAGTTCATTATTAATAAGTGATTCACAAGTCTTTTCCCCAGCTCATAGCTTGTCTGCTCACTCACCTAACAGTACCACTTACAGGCAAAAATGTTTTTAAAGAACAGCTTGCCGGTGTGTGAGTGTATGCCTGTGTCTATGTATGTCTATATATGTTGTGTGTGTTCTGTATGTGTGAATATGCTGTTTATATATGTGTGTATGTAGGTATATGTTATGTTGCATATGTGGTTTTTTGTTTTTTGTTTTTGCAGGACTGGGGATTGAACCCAGGGACATTCTACCTCTGAGCTATACCCCTAGCCTTATTTTTATTCTTTAATTTGAAACAGGTTCTCATCAAGTTGTGGAGGGCCTCACTAAGTAGCAAACCTGCGATCCTCCTGCCTCAGCCTCCCAAGTACTGGGATTACAAATATGTGCCACCACGCCCAGCTTGCATATGTGTTTATGTGCGTGCCTGTGTGTTGTGTACATGTGTGTATATGTGTTGGGTATATGTGTGTATTGAGTTGTGTTGTGTTGTGTGAGGCTGTGGTTTGGGCAGCAACATTGGAGAGGTCTTTGTTTAACTCAAGTCCTAAAGACTTTTCCTGTGTTTCTTACTGGGAGTCTTGATAGCTTTCGGTTTTCCACTTAGGCGACGGTGTATTTTGAGTTATTTGGAGTTATTGTTTGTATACAGTGCAAGATATGGGCCCATACCTGCTTTGGTTAGCTTGAGTTCTGTTGTTTGGTTTTGGCCCATAGATAGAGAATTGTTTCAGTACCACGGGTTGAAAAAATTATGCTTTCCCCACTGAAATTGAAATGCCTTGAAGTACTATTTTTTTTTTTTTCTTTTCCTTCCCAGAGAGACAACTTTTTCTTGCTGTCTCTCTGGGAAGAGTTCTCGGCAGCTGAGTCCTCTTCCTAGTTGGGTGGGTCTTAAGAGCCTGTAGTGTCCCACACAGGCACCAGGAGGCGCACTGTCCCCACTAGAGGGGAAAACCATGAGAAGGAAAGCCAACGCCCACCAAGAATCCAGGGGGGCCCTGGCATGGTGGCCCACGCTTGTAATTCCAGTACTTAGGCTGAGACAGGAGGATCCGGGTTCAAGGCCAGCCTCAGCTACTTAGTAAAGCCCTCCACAACTTAGTGAGACCCTGTTTCAAAATAAAGAATAAGAATAGGGCTGGGGATGTAGCTTGGAGGTAGAATGCCCCTAGGTTCAATCTCCAGTACCGCAAAAAAAAAAAAAAAGAATGCAGGGGGTGCAGGGGGCTGGCCTTGTTGACTTAAAACTCGGGTTTCTGCCGATTTCAAAGCATCGGTACTTTCAGTGTGCTCTGGTTTGGGGATCCAGTTTGGGGCTGAGTCCTAAATTACATTGTCCAAGGTCTCCATCAAGTCAGACCACCAGGTCCCATGCAAGTGACTTGTCGAGGGTTCCTGTTATAAAGGAAGGGCAGGAGAATCCCGGGAGTTGTGGGCCCCCCATGGCAGGTGGTCAGTGCTGAGCAACACCAGGACCCTCCACCCCCTGGTGGCAGGCAGGGCAAGGTCACTGGGTCACCACCACGAAGTTAAAGTTCTCCATCCTCTCTTTCCATCCACTCAGGATTTTATTGAAACTCAACCTCCCCAGTCAGAAAATAAAGGTGCAATTTAAACCCTACCTTTGATATCAACTTCCAATCAGCTGGGTTAAGAAAACATTTTTAAAACCACAGAACGCTCCCAGGGCAAATGGGAGGGAAGCCGTCCACTCGCCACCTTGCTAGCCAAAGTGTCCAGCAGCTGGACGGTTGCTTTACAAAGCCAGCCAACAATGGGTTGCAAAAGCTACAGAAATATTCATATCTGTTTACCTATAAATCCACAAAAAGAATCTCACCTAAGGAAACATATCCTAAACATGAAAACATGATTATACGTAAGGATATTTATCAGAGTGCCATTTCTAATAGGAAGAGTTCACAAAGTGTGCAAGGCTTGGATAGGGGCGCACTCTGCTGCATTTCCACTCAGGAGAACACAGTGCAGACGGGAAGATCGGGGGCCGCCGCTGCATAGACTGGAGAGAAGAGGTCTGCTCCGATTCGACAACTATGTAAGATACAGTCACAGAGAAGCCAGCTAGAAGAAAGCCAGCTGGAATATTAGTGTGTTCCAATGGTGAGATTCTATGTCTTCTTTTTGGAGCTTTAAAATAGGGTCATGGCTTATTTTATGATTAAAATATGTAGAAATCGCTTTTGAAAAATTACACCTTAGCCGGGCATGGTGGCCCACGCTTGTAATCCCAGCATTCGGGAGGCTGAGACCGGGGGATCTGGGTTCGAGGCCAGCCTCAGCTACCTAGTGAGGCACTTGGAAACTTAGCGAGACCAGGTTTCAAAATAAAGATTACAAAATAGGGCTGCGGGTGTAGCTCAGAGGTAGAATACCCCTGAGTTCAATCCCCAGTACCACAAAAAAAAAAAAAATTACACCTTAGATTGCATTTTTATGAGAATACTGAGTGTTGTTTTGCCAAAACTAACTTGTACTTTTAAGTTTGCTTCAGCAAGAGGGCTCACTAGGAGCACAATGTGCAGGCAAGGAGATAAAGCTAGCCCTGGTTGGGGACTGCGTGAGGTCCTGAACTGCAGTGCGGTTCATCAGTAGCGAGCAGAGGCAGCTCTCTCCAGCGGTGTCCCACTGCCTCGTGCCCATCACCTTCCAGCTGAGACACTGGCTGGTGCGACCTGAGCACTTACACAGCACATGCTTGGTCTAGTTGCTTTGCATTTGAGCTCTTGTGTGTCTGACAATTTTTGTTTAAGATAACCATGTAACTACTCGCCTGGTACTGTTAATGAAACTCCTGCATAGCACAAAGCAGTACATTGCCAAAGATCACGCACAATCTTTGAGTTTGGAGAAAGGAGCAGTGTTTATTTCAAAATATCAATGAAGATGTGAAGATTCATGTGTACAGAGCTAGCTGGAGCAGAGAACAGCAAGCCACGAGCCCAGATCTCCACGTGCATCCTCCAGAACGAACAAGCTCAACAAGGAGTAAAAAGAATCACATTCACCCTGCGGCGACCCTGAAGGTTAGGGGCCCCTGACACACCAGTCCTGGGTCTGCACTCCAGGAGAGGACTTGGATGGCACGTGCTGGGGTTTTGATACACTTAAAAAAGGAAAGATAATCCTGCACACTTGCTGGAAAGGTAAAACAAGACAGATGGGCACCAAACATTGGCCAAGACGAGGAATGATGGGAGCTCTCATATGCTGCTGGTAAAAAGTACGGGCACTTTGAAAACTGGCTGATTCTTGAAAAGCTAAAGGTGCCCTTGCCCCGTGGCCCAGCCCTTGTCCTCCTCCACTTCAGAGGTAAGGGAGATGCAGCCCACAACGCCGCCCCCCACCCGGGAAGAGCCCAGAGGCAGACTCGTAAGGACCAGATGCTGCCGGCTGGCATCGGGCCAGCAGGTTGTGGCACCTCGGCAAAAGGAAGGAAGGAAGGCAGGTCCACAAAAGGTGACGAATGTCAGGAACACAATAGGAAGCAAAAGCCAAGAACGAAAGAGCATATTCTGTACAAGTCCATCAACAGGAGGTTCTGAGCAGGTAAAGGCAACTGCCAGGAAAGAAATTAAAACAGGATGCACGATGTGGTAACGGGGTCAAAGAAACAGGCACATGGGACCGGCAGGAGGGCAAGACTCCCGGGTGTCCAGGGCAGGGTACTCTTCCATGGACACGGGTGTGAGCCGTGAGTGACCAGGGCGTCCACCACTGTTCAACTGCAGCAAGCTGCACCTGTACACGCTGTCCACTTCCCTACATGCCACGAAAATCACCGCCGACAGGCACAGCCCGGGACCCAGCCAGCCCACACCCGGGTATATCCAGCCAAAAGAAATGCAGGCAGGTCACGGCATCCGTGGCGGAGAGGCCAAACTGCAAACGCCCCCGTGGTGATCCTCCAGGGTGCCAGAGCGAGCCCCAGCAGCCTCGTGGGGTGCCGGCATGGCTCAGACTTGACCTGCGTGAAAGGAAGCCAGGTGCTCCAGGCATGGGGTCTTTTATGTAAAATTCAACAAGAGGCAAGCTGCCCTGTGATGCTGGGTACCAGGACATCTTGGGAGGTGGAGGTGGGGACAGGTGGAGACATCTACAGGACACCCATCACTTGATGACAGCATGCGCCCCCTCGACAGAGGACGTTTTCACCTGAGACCTGGGAGGATGCTGTGGAAAGAAACCAGGCACCTTGCTGTCCATCTCCTTGTCCACTGCAGCTGTTACTTCCCGGAGAGAGCCAGAAGGATGGTACTCGTCCAGTGTTCGGTCAGTCGACAGCACCACGCGGGGTTTTCTGCTCCTTTGACAAGTTTGCTCACTCAGGTGTGAGCCGGGCCCTCACCTTCGGGAGGAGCAGGGGGGCGGGACCCTGTGGGAGCTCGCCTTTGCTGCCAGGTGCAGGGCTGAACCTCGGCGAGACCCTCGGGGGACTCCTGTCATACGCCAGGCTCAGGTGCATAGCTGGCCATGCCGGGTCAGCAAAAGAACCCGAACAGGAAGACCCACGGCTCCTCCTTCCCGCCTCACTGTTCAGGTAACTCCAGACTGCAGTCTCACCTGCTCAAGCCAACCACACACTTCGTGATACCACATTGGTGCCCAGGAGCCCGGGCGCACATGTAGCGGGCAGTCTGGGCTTTATGTCCAGGTGAGGTGGCCTGTGTCATCCTTAGCCCTCTTCCTCTCAGGCACAAGCACTGTCTGAATGCTACACGTGACGGGCATTCTCTTCAAACACGTGTCTTCCTAGCTCCTTGTCTTATTCCCAGCTTATCACAGGTGGGAAGAGGCGGCAGCCCAATGCCCCAGGTCAGCCACGGAGCTGAGGACCTGCACACCTCCTGTGGTGACTGTTAGAATAAAGACCAGTGGCTACGAACAGGGGGCATTCCTAAATCTCAGGCCAGAGGCTGAGAGATTACGAGTTATATGCTGTAATGCACATGAGAATAATGGAAACTACCATAGCTGGCACCTGCCAGCAATAAACTAGACATTTCATTTAATCCAGTACAGAATTGTCCACCAGTTGTACACCTGCACAGTTATACAAACTGCATGCATTTCATTACCAATCCCAGGAACATGTATGGATAAGAAGGAAAGGGAAGGGGGCGGATACACAGAGGGAAATACACCAAGTCATGTAGCGTGTATGTTTGCATAGCTTTGAATCTCATTAGGATGTATAATCACATTGAACCAATAAAAGTATAAAAACTATGCAAATTTACCCCAACTTTCCTATTTCTCAAAGATCCATGTGTTTCCTTGCCCTGGGTATTGAACCCAATTAAATTTTTGATAAAAGATTCAGACTGAAAACTACGGAAGAAGGCGCACAAGTATGTAGTATCATTGACTGACTGGACACTAGTTTAACAGTCTTATGAGACTGGAGGAGTTTTAATAACAATGCCTTGTACTGAGGAGGCTTTGGTGAGAGGAGGAGAGTAATTAACACTTCCACGATGATGATTCAGAATCATGAGAGGTAATCCATTATATAGCTGTCCGTCACTGGAGGTTGATTAAATGTGCTATTGTGTAACTACACATGGGATGCCAGGCCACGGTGTGCAGCCTGCACTAAGAAGGGAAATGCAGGAAAAGTAAAGGAGACATCAATCTGCACGGATGACTCTGTGCACATGGAACCCTCTGGAAGGCACTCAAGCACACTCCAGCCGTGAGGAGTGAGGAGCGGGCGGGCTTGGAGAGGCTTTTCTCCAACCACACTTCCTTGCAGCCCTCTCCTGGCTTCTTCAGTGGTCAGAGAAAGCAAAGCAGCCGTTCCTGCATGAACCAAGGAACGCTTCTGGTGGCAACTGCTGGACAGAAGGGAGACCGCTGCTGAGCCCGTGAGCCCGGCCACAGGTAGGGACCGTCTCGGCGGAGCGGCCACAGACATCACCTGGACATCACCTGGACATCACCTGGACATCACAGGCTCAGGCAGCAGTGGCCACGTCCTGGGAACCACAGCCAGTTCACGGCATCGGGACGCACCTCGTTCGATCTGTACATCCTATAATAAACATCCTATAATCAATGGACAGCCAAGGGCCGTCCGCCCCATGACGTGCAACGGGAAATATATAAAACACGGCCAAAGACCACTATTGCCAAATAACGGGGGACAAAAGATAAAAGGTCATCGCCCCTGCCCCAGTCACGCAGGGAAAAGAAAACACAATATCACTGAAGCTATGGGGAGTCTAGCCTTTAATTCAGTTCCCTCCTGACGAAAGGCTGTTGATTTTTCATTTTAATCGCAAAACATTGAAATACATAATTATTATGCGTCACTCTTCACGATAGGACACACTGTCCTTTTTGTTTCCTAACGGGGGTGGGGGAGATATCTGTGCTTCATTCTCGTAGAAAGAAGAAGTGGGCGGATCTACGCAGCATGTATTGGGCTCCTTGGTGTGTAGCTGTAAAACTGAAGCTATTCGGAATGGCTCTGGAAATCGGTCCAGACACAACAGCTCAGAACTCCCGAGCGTGAGGAGGATGTGATTCGCCGAGGGGAGATCTCCTCCCGCTCCTCCTCACTGCCTGCTCCCAGGAGCCTGCCCGGTGTGCGCAGCCCGGAGTCCTGTGCACCTCGTGGGGAGGCTGTGTCATGCTCCATGGAACTGCACCTGCAGGAGCCCCACCTGTGGCCGCCCGCCCGCCACAGACAGGAGAATGGCAAGAATCACTTCCGAATCATCCAGCCGCGCTGACACTGAAAATCCAAAATGCATGAACTTCACAAGGTGCCCCAGGATCATTAAGATCCGCTGGGAAACCCAGACGAAAGTGGTGGTTTACACATGGCTTCAGACGAAGCAAGTCCTCTTATTAGTTCTGCAAAACCAAACCAGCATCATAGGCAACACGCCTCCACGATAACCGAGGGTCCTCTCAGACAACCGGAGTCCCAGCCTCGGCCACCTGGGAAGAACACAGCTCCATGGCTCCCTCTGCAGAGCCGCAGCCGGCTCCATCTCAGAGCAGTCTCCAGGCTGCACGCCACAGGCCAGGCCTTAAAACGCAGCTCTCAGCCCTCCTCAAACAGGAGAGGGAGGCCACTGCTGGCTTCTCCTCTGCCCACTGGCAGCACCCCATCATGGCTCATGGCAGAACTGCACAGAGGACCCCGTGCCCAGCAGCCCAGCACAGACACCTCGCCCAGGGAGCCTTCCTACCTCAGGCCACAGTGAGGGAATCCCGAGGCATCGGAAGCATTTATGAGATCATTTTATAGATAAACGAAAGCTGTCTGCTGATTGATGAACCTAGGCAGTCTCTGATTTCTTAATCCCCAATTTGCCTTCAGCAATACTGTAATTATTAATTTAATATGGTTGGTTTAGCATGCTAGAAACCAATGCGTATTAGCTATAATGTAATTAATGTGTCATTTCCTTTAATAAAAATAGATAAGCTACTATACTCTTTATCAAGCCCTGGGCAAAGAATGTCTACACGTTTCCTCCCTTTTAAAATGTGTCTTGACTACTGCACAGATGAAGGGGCTTGAAGACAAAGCTAAGGTGTTAGCTTTTAGGTGTTAACTAAGGTGTTAGCTTAGTCAAGCAGAGTCACTAGTTTTTAAGCCTTTTTATTGCATTATACAGGTAATACTTACAGAAAAATAAAACACAGAAATCAGTTGAGCCGGGTACAGTGGCCCACACCTGTAATCCCAGTACTTGGGAAGCTGAAACAGGAGGATTGCAGGTTCAAGGCCAGCACACAGTAACTTAGCAAGACCCTGTTTCAAAATAAAAATATAAAAAAGGGCTAGAGGTACAGCTCAGTGGTAGAGTTCCCCAGAACCACATACATGCACACAATTAAAAAATAAATCAGTCGGCCTAGAATCTCCTTACTAGATATAACTACTATTAACCTTTCAAGTATATAAGGTTTCACATCTTTATATTGTCGGGGGCCTAGCCCGGCCAGAAAGACCCCGCCTCTAGATGGCGCCTGGCAGAGTACCAAAAGCGGCTGCAGGTGGTAACATTCTAGGGCTGCGCCACGCCAGAGCGCATGCACCAGCACGCCCGGCTCGTGGCCGGCCCAGGTGAAAGCTGTATGAGACGCCTCGTGGCTTAGGCCCTGTGTGGCTTTAAGAGCCTCCACCTCTCGCATGTGAGGGAGAGGCTGGCTGGGTTGTTGCTGGAGTGAGTTGCTGGAGAAGTTCTGGGAGGAAAGGTTGTGGGTTGCTAGTGGAAGGTGGATTGCTGGAGAGAGGGGTTATTGAGAGTCTGTTGGAAAGGCACTATTTGGAGAGACGGCTTCTGTGCTATTTGTTACTGCTTGTGTAGTGCCCTAGATCCCAGAGAGAGAGGTATAATAAAGAGAGGTTTGAATCAGCAACATTCAGGCAGCGTCGTTATTGGGGCCTCATGGTTGAGGGTTCAGCCTGGGGTTCCCAATATTATATGACAAATGCCCTCACACACCACAACACACACACACCCCTTGCATATACCCTGTGCATAACATGTGTGCATGCACACACACACATTTCTAAGGGAACAATAATGTTTTGTAATCTGCATTTCTAATTTAACACTCTGTCAGGAATAATTTTTCCAGGTCAACCATTACAGATGTGCTCTAGTGAATTTCTTGCTGGGATTCCACAGGTGGTCAGCCCGTGGACAGGTCAGCGGAGAAGCCTGGAAGGTCCAAGAACAAGTCCATCCTGGGTCACAGCCTGGAGAGCAGCTCTGTAGGGGAAGGGAGCTTGGTTAACAAACAGCAAAGGCCCCCCAGCCACACAGGGAGATCTCGGAGCCCGATGTCTCGCTGTATGCAGAACCAGACTCTGCGTGCAGGAGTGGCATACTGCAACACGAGCACGTGTGCGGCGTCAGAGTGAGCGCTACAAACGCTGCCTCCAGGATGAGACTGCCGAGGACGTCTAAAGAAAGAGGAGAGTCACGAAGACAGGGAAGAAGAGGCAAGAGATCA
>PVLC010014259.1:0-39681 GCA_004027655.1 Graphiurus murinus
CTGAGGATTGAACCCAGGGACATTCTACCTCCTTGCTATAGTGCTATACCCCCAGCCCTATTTTTTTTTTGTTTATTTTGAAACAGGGTCTCACTAAGTTGCGGAGTGCCTCAGTAAGTTGCTGAGGCTCCTCCGGATCCTCCGGTCTCAGCCTCCCAAATGCTGGGATTACAAGCATGTACCACCATGCCCGGCTTGTTTGTATTCTTGATGATTGGCATTCTAACTAGAATTAGATGGAGTTAAGTTTGCAGGTAGCAGTAAACAAGGATGCTACCTGATTTTTCTGCTATTTGGTCACTGTTTTTATATTGACTCTCAGTTCAAGTCAATTTCATCTGTAAGTGAGGACCTTCCATGTGGTAACCATAACCTGGTAGTCCAGCTTCATTGTTTTCTACTGTCCTAATCATATGCTAAATTCTGGACATATCACAGTACTCATTGCTTCTTAATCTTACACTTTATCCTCCTGCCTCTAGGGCCTTGCTAATACTATCTTTGTCCCTGATACCATTTAGCACTGCTGTATACATAAAACTGAAAGTCATGTACTATCTCAGATAGAAACTCTCCTTGGATACTTCTCATCCCAGACTGTTTAGGTGGGAGCAGATGAGCTAAGAATGCATCAGTAAAGGTGACTGCGCTGCAAAGATGGACGTGAGTTCAGTGGTAAACACACAGCCCAACAGTCTTAAGAGTATCTCTCCTGGCAATTTGACAATTTCAGTGTCTTCTTGCTTGACATGAATTAAGCATACCCTGAGCACTCACTAGTCAAATAATTGTTGGTGCTCAGAAAACAATGCCTCTAAGTGAGGGCCTCAGCAGCAGGCTCAGAAGCAGAATTTCATCTGATCTTTCTCTGTTTTCCATCTCTCACCTTCACTTTCCCCTGAGACAAGCCCTTGAGGCCAGAATTCCTCCTTCCCAAGGCAAGTCATTGATAACACAGTTCTTTTTCATCTAAAATCAGCCACAAAACCTAAAACTATCACCCTAATTTTCCTCCACCTTTTTGAGTAGAAGTTGGCCGTAAGTTTCCCAAACTAATCTTGTTTAGTTGTAGGTAATGTTTGTCCCATTCCAGAAAGAGTCTTGCTCCTTTCTCAGAAGGAAGGAGCATTGCACAGAGAGGCCAAGAAGAATCTGAACTGACAGGCCTTGTTTCACCTCCCCCCTCCCACGTCTATTACTATTAGATTGAACTTTTTGAGTCCCATTATGTTTTCACATGAGTATCTATACTTGATCAAACCTAAGAATAAAAATGGGTGGTTCTCTGAGTCTTTGGGTCTTCAGACTGAGACCTCTATGTCACATGCAAAAAAATATCATCAAATAAATTTGTTATGGCTTTTCTTTGGGTAATCTATTATCACTTTATTTCACTTGGCTCAAGTATCAGAACTTCAGAAGAAAAGTTTAGACTTTTCTAAACCTTCATGATTTAAAAATAAGAGCTGATACTGACTGTAAAAGAGAGGCAGAAGAAAGGGGAAATGTGAAATAATGAGAAATAATTCAGAAGGGTCAATTGAATGTGCTTGAGTCAACTAAGAACAAAAGTTTAACTTGTGAGATTAAACCTTGTTCTGATAAATTTATTTCACTTCCAATTTAATAATGAGCATGGAGATATATGGAGAAGGGCATAGGGCACTCAACAGAGAAATTTCATGTCAGGATGGCTTCATGAGTTACCTGTTAACTCAAAAGAAATAAAACGCTAACATTTGACACCAGTTTTTATTCCATCCTGGTTTCCTGGTTCACCCCAAACACCTTTGATGGCTTAGTTGTGCTGTACCATTATGAATATCTTGTTTGTCCAGGTGGAATAAGTTACAAAATGAGTAATGACATATGCCTTGCTTCTGAATTTGAAGAGTGATTTTTGATGAATGATTCACTGAGTCATCTCTGTGGTTGGGTTTAAGTAAAACACAAAGCCTATGTGATATAATACAGAGAGTAAGATTATCAATTTCCCAGGAACCCAAGCTCTCTAAAGCATTTTTCAAATTGAAGAGGTGAGTAATTCCCATCATAAACTGATTCATGAACCATCTAGTAACATCTACACCAATGGTGAATCCACTCTAGTGTCAAGAAACCCATCAGACTGAACCACTTCTCTTTTAGACCATGCAAACTATTGAAAGATGCTTCCATAGTTGAGGACAATTCTCTGTTTGTACATTATTATCTAGTTATGTTCTCTGATGCCCTCCAGAAAGATCACTCTTTGGAAAGTGCATTTAAAATGTACCAGTATGTTTATTCCATCTTCTTTTTTAGAACCTAAAATACTCTTTTCATCCCCAATTCCTTTGGTCATGCCTCAGGTGAAATGGCTGCCAATCTATTCATGAATCTCCCTAATTAGAACCTTTTCCTCTAGATGAACTCCAGTTTATCCTACATGGTAGTACCCAAGCGTAAACACCACAGATCCATGTATAGGCTCGAATGAATGCTAGCGCTCTGGCCTGACACAATATAAGCCTGTGTAATAAGTTGTTTGATTGGAACCATTTTTCATTCAGTTTTTTTCTGAGGCAACTGGACAGTAACAGCACATTCCAAAATGAAATGAGAAACCTTCAGTTAGGAGCTGCAAAAACATTAGAGATCCAGTTTTGCAACATTTGGTGGACCACCTAGCCCCACCCCACTCCCAGAAAACAAGGTAAACTCTAAGAAATGCATCGCTGTTAGGAAATAAGTTTTAGAGAGAGTACCACTTCCTTGTCACCATGAAGAAGGGAACCTGGGACTTTGTAACTCACTTTAAGCCTAGGCAAGAGGGTTTCGACTTACCTACTTAGAAAACCTGGCCTTTCTTCCCTGAATCTGGAGAGGAATGTTGGACTACTGTTCATCTCTGACCTAGGAAATCCAGTGGGCGAAGGTTATGGCAGGCATGTTGCTCTGCTATCCACCTGATGGAGAAGTGGCTTCAGGGGCGTGGCTTGTACACCAGCATTCATTCACATCACTGGAATGAAACAGTTGCTCTGTGCCTTGAAATGCAGATTGAATTTGTATTACCTGAAAATTACATAAATGTCATGGAGCCTGTTCTAGATTTTATCAAAAGGTGGGAGAAGAATTGCCCCAAATCAAGTGGATTTGAAAGAACCATAGGAGATAAAAAATAAAGTTGCTTTATAGTTATACTTTTTGTTTCCTGTGTATTCAATTTCTTGTGTATTCAATTTTATATAGATGCAGATAGAAATATATACATATATACATATGAAAACATGTATGTATATATGTACCATATATGGCACATGTGCTATGATAGTGTGTACTAGTATGTATGCTGTATATATGAAACATATGCATAACAGGAAGATTGTAACATCAAAGTCTATGATTTATTGGTGTTTTTTTATGCTCTATGAACCATATTCAAATTTTAACAAATGTTAGCTATTTTCCACAGCCATTTTATGAGACAGGGTTCATAATTCTCATTTTATCGACAAAGAAACAGTCTCAGAAATATTAAGTAGCTTGCTCAAGATCTGACATGTATTAATGAGCTTAGCTTGAACTCAGATCTGTCTGACTCTGAGTCCCAAACTTTTAACCAATGATTTATTTTGCCATTAGTTACAGACAGCCTGAACTTGACAACAGCAGCTGATTTTACCCTGCAGGTTTTCCTGATGAGCACTGGGCATTTAAAAGTAGAGAGAAATTGGGTGTAATGGTGTACACCTGTAATCCTAGTACTTGGAAGTCTGAGACAGAAGGATCACAAAGTTCAAGGATAGCCTTAGCAACCTAACGAGACCCTCAGCAACTCAGTAAGACCCTGTTTCAAAATAATAAAAAAGGGGGTCTAGGGGTATAGCTCAGTGGCACAATGTCCTGGGCTCAATCCTCTGTACCAAAGGGGGAAAAATACTAATGATAGTAGTAATAATAATAGGAAATAAAAAAGAGAGAAAGTTATTCATAAGATGTGATATAAATTAGTATACTCCTTCTCAGGAGTGTATATCCTCCTCAGGATATATACTAGCCCCACCCCACTCCCAGAAAACAAGGTAAACTCTAAGAAATGCATCACTGTTAGGAAAGAAGTTTTAGAGAGAGTACCACTTCCTTGTCACCATGAAGAAGGGAACCTGGGACTTTGTAACTCACTTTAAGCCTAAGCAAGAGGGTTTTGACTTACCTACTTAGAAAAGGATATATACTCCTGAGAAGGAGTATACTAATTTATATCACATCTTATGAATAACTTATACAGAAGGAACATTTTGTGAGACTAAAAGGAACAACAGATTTAACACGTTGTTTTGCTGATCTGAAAATGTAGGGCTGCTTCCACCTGCAGACCACATGGACAATTGCAGTATTTCCAGATCTAAATGACTTCCTTCACAGAGTAATAGCCAGGGTAGTAAGCTGAGGGTGTCGTTCGCCAAATCACCAGGTGGCTCTAAAGCCTCAGTCAGTGCTCATGCAAATACTGGGGCTTGGGAGCACAGTGTATAGTGAATTGACCAAAATGTTTGTCTTAAGAATCTGACAGAATAGACAGCTCTGAAGCTGAAAAGATTATTAGGATACACTTATGCCATCCTAGTGTTCATCCTGGGGTACTCTGGATGTTTCAGAAGGAGGGAACCCAATATGCTTCCTCTTCTGTAAAATGGGGGGACTGTGAGGATAGAGTTAATATATATATTCTCTCTATATATAGTACCGGCGATTTAACCCAGGGGCATTCTACCTCCTAGCTACAATCTGAGCCCTTTTTTATTATTTGTTTTCAAACAGGGTCTCATTACATTGCTAAGAGTCTCATTAAGTTAATGAGGCTGGTCTTGAACCTGCGATACTCCTGTCTCAGCCTCCCAAGTACTGAGATTATAGGCATGTGCCACCATGCCTGACAATATCTATCTTTTGAGAGCCTACCATGTGCCAGGCATTTGAAGACCTAAGTTCTGGCACCACTCCCTCCCAGCAGTGGTTCCTAAGCTTGAGGGCACATTGGAATCTCCAAGGCCACTTGGTATAAATACAGACCAGGGAGGCCACCATGCACCAGGCAGAATTTTAAGCATGTGGGATTCACTGATGAGCAAAACAAATAAGTCCTGTCTTCAGAGAGCTTATTGGATATTATGCATCTGAAAATATTTTCTAAACCCTCTTGAGCCACATGCTCAGGGTTAATTGTATTTCGTGTATACAGAGTCACCAGGATAGAACTTGCCACTTCTTCTCAGTGTGGAGTTTTGGTTCGCACACTGCAGAGTAAACTTAAGGACTGGGAGCAGACATTCCACCTCCTACTTTTACTTTTTTTTTAGGGGACTATAAGACATTTATTTAGGAAAGTGGGGGTACAGTTTAATAGAAGGCCATGATAAAAGACTACGTTCCAGAAAAAAGGTCGGGAACAATCCATTTCCATAAGTGGAAAATGGCCCCACCTTTTATTTTCTCTGAGTCCCCAGGAACTACCATAGTACAAGAGTCCTAAGAGTCTGTCTACAAATGTGTGCTGGATTAAATGAAACTAAACTATGGTTGAATTGATAAAGCTAAGTATTAGAGTCTACAACATGGCAGGATGTGACAGAGCCTTGTCTAGATGGAAAGATGATTTTATTCAGCACCCACCCCTCCATCCTCAGAGCTCCCACACATTGTCTCTTCCTTAGGAGTACACTTGTGTCCTGCCCATGAAATCTTTGCTGTTATGTCATTCTGACATCTACTATTAATAGCTTCATGTGCAGAAATTAACATTTAAGCAACACCTTCTTATAGTACTCTCTAAAAGTAATAGGAAGAGTTCTATAGTTATTGGGAAAATCCCCCTCCCCCAACCAGAAAATGTCCAGTAAATATGGAGATTAAAATATGTAAGTTACAGTTTAGATCTTTCTTATGGAAGAATCTCTGATTTCCAGAAACACATGCATATGGATGTCCATTTGCATGTGGAAATGCTCAGATTTCATTTTCCTCCCTGGCTCCTCTCCACTAGTTTCTGACATTGGTTCGGTACTAGTTAGGAAAAGGTTGGTACCCAAGTGCAACTCTGATATCCCTTGCCTGCAGCTCTGTTTGTGGTCTGTAGTATATAACTAAAAAGTAGTATGCTGGTTTTTCTGCTGGTTTCTCAATTCTATTTATGAACTAGTCTTTCAAGCATGATCATCTGCCTCAGAAAAGGAAGACTGTGCCAAACATATATAAAGTATGAACTCCTGGCCTCCACCTCCCCATTTCCTGAAGCCTGACCTCTGGGGCTGGAGCTGCCTGGTCTGTATTTAGAACAAGCAGCCTTGGAGATTCCATTGTGCACTGGAGCTTAGGAACCACTGCCCCAGGGTGCACAGTCAGCAGCACATTGTGAGAGGGCCCTGGGCTGGAGGCTAGTGGCAAAATCCAGGACTTTCCTGCATGGTTTTCTTGGAATTGGTTTGCTCCATCAGATCAATAGAGCATAAACATTTCACATTTTAGGAAACAAGGAAAGAGTTACTTGTGACTCACCAAATACCATGTGTGTGCTGAAGATACCTTACACAATAGGTAATCACATTCTTTGAATGAGCACTCAAGCAATAAGAATTATTTTTTCAAACGTTTGCTAAAATAAGTAAAACAAAAGGCCTCTGTAGAACTGGGGATGTTGCCTAGTAGTTGAGTGCTTGAATAGCATACAGGAGGCCCTGAGTTTGATTTCTCAGATGAAACAAACAAAAAAGGCACAGTTTACAGGTTAGTGATGCTGCTGTTGACCCAAACAACCTCACCATGACAGCAATTCACTCTATGTTCTACGTATAGTTTTATATCCAGGTTTCACATTTAAGCTTAAATTGTATAAATGTGAATAAAATGGTATATAACAAAGTTTAGTCATGATAATTAATTATTTTAATATATTCTTGAAGGATTTTTAAATTAATATGGATTTTAGCCTTTTAGGCTTTTACCTTAAGCATTATAGCCAAATCATTACTAAATGGAAGAAAAGATGTTACTTCAAAAATGATCTTAATAACTGTGTGTGTGTGTGTGTGTGTGTGTGTGTGTGTGTGTGTGTGTGTGTTAGTTACTGGGGACTGAACCCAATAGCATTCTACCTCTGAGCTACACCCCTACCCCTACTTTATTTTGTTTTGAAACAAGATCTCCCAAGTTACTTAGGCTGGCCTTAACCCTGTGATCTTCCGTCTCAGTCTTCTAAGTACTGGGATTACAGTTGTGTGACACCCCACACAGCAGTAACTTTTTTTTTTCTTTAGAGTAAAGACCACTTTTGAATATTTTTCTCTGCCTTTTCTTCTCTTTTTTTCAGTTCCTTTTTCTTTCTCATTCTCTCTTGCATTAAATACCATATGAAATATGTTTTTATTATTATCATTCAAAAATAGTTTTGGTATGAACAAGCCTATCTGATGATAAAATGGTGATATGTGTATTTTAAGAATTTTTAAATCACCAGTTGCTGTAGACTATTTGTACCCATTAGGGTCAACAACTCAAGTGTAGGTAAAATCTAGTTGTCTCTACAATATCAAACCTTTTCTTAAGCCAGGCTCAGTGACATGTCCCTATACTTGGGAGGCTGAGAGAGGAGAATCACAGGTTACAGGCTAGCCTCAGAAATTTAGCGAGACCCTCAGCATCTTAATGAAACCCAATTTCAAAATTTAAAAAATAAAAATAAAAGAGCCGGGTGTGGTTGCGCACGCTTATAATCCCAGCATTCGGGAGGCTGAGACCGGAGGATCCGGGTTTGAGGCCAGCCTCAGCTACCTAGTGAGGCACTCCGCAACTCAGTGAGACTCGGTTTCAAAATAAAGAATAAAAAATAGGGCTGGGGGTGTAGCTCGGAGGTAGAATGCCCCTGAGTTCAATCCCCAGTACCCCCCAAAAAATAAAATAAAATAAAATAAAATAAAAATAAAAGGGGTTGAGGATATGGCTCAAAGGTAGAACATTCCTAAGCTGAATGCCTAGTACCAAAAACAAAACTAAACAAAACACCCCAAACTAAAAACAAACAGAAACAAACTTTTTTCCTAGCAGAAACAGATTTTATTTTTTTTCATTAGACACATTTTCAAACATTGGTCCATGGGGAAAAAGTGATAATATAGGGCATTCTTGGTCATGCTAATATTACCACTTAGCTATTATTATTAAAATACTCTTTTGAAAAATTTATAATATTCTCTTTAAATGAGAACTATAATAGATAAAACAAACTGTATTATTTAAACAAGTGACTTGCTTTTAATTACAATAGTGTATATCATGATTCCTTATTTTAAAAAATGAATATAAGTACAAATTTTAAACAGATGATTTGTCGAAATATTTGAAAAAGAAAAAGAACCTGATTCTTTTAGACTTATATACATCAGAGTTTATTCTTTAACCTTCCAAAAAGTAAGTCTGGGGGTACAGTTCAAATGAAGAAGAAAGAATGAGTGAGGAAGAGAACAAGAGAGCCAGGCATGGTGTTGCACACTTGCAGTCACAGTTCTTGGGGGGAGGGTTGGATCCCCCAGAAGGATCATAGGTTCAAAGCCAGCCTTAGCAACTTACTGAGACTCTCAGAAACTAGGAAGACCCTATTTCCAAATAAAAAATAGAATGGGTCTGGGGGTGTATTCCAGAGGTAGATGGCCTATGGGTTCCATCCTCAGTATAAGCGAGAAAGCGAGAGAGCGAGAGAGCGAGAGAGCGAGAGAGAGAGAGAGAAGCACAAGTGAAGCCGGGCATGGTGGTGCACACCTGTAATCCCATTACTGGAGAGGCTGAGACAGGAGGACCACAGGTTCAAGGCCAGCCTCAGCAACCTAGTAAGACCCTGTTTCAAAACAAAAACTAAAAGGATGGGGGGTGTAGTTTGGAGGTCGAATGTCCCTGGGTTCAATCTCCAGTACCACACACAAACAAAGAGCCTATCTTGTGTTTGCTTTAAGTAGCTCTTCATAATAATTTTGTTATTACTTCTTTTACCTTCTGGGATTCTCAGCTTTGCAAAATAGCTGCTTTAAAAATATTTCTAGTGAACTCATTCATGAGGGAAAAGAAAATATGTATTCAACACATAGACTTTATCAAAGTTACATACACCAAAAAGACACTACCTTCACAGGGGGAGGAGGGCGGGGGAGGGACACCGAGGTAAACAGCCAGTGCTGTGTGCATGCGTGTTTGGATCACTTTGAACCTCATTGTGATGGATAATTACAAAGCACCAAAGAAAGTATATTTTAAAAGATATTAACTTCAAAAAGGCACAAAAGAGAAAAACTTGAATCACAGGCGAGTCAAATATATTTGATAGAAAACTTGAATTAATAAAAACCAATACATTCACACATAACACAGAGGTCCTGTGATTAACTCACAAATGGGAAAAGCAGTAGTCATTTTAAAAGGCATATCGTATCCATCATATTGAACATTTATCATTTTTTGTGATAAGAATATCCAAAATCCTCTCTACTAGTTACTTTGAAATCTAAATTTATTGTTTTAACCATATTCACCCTATTGTATAATAGGATGGAACACATTCCTACTATCTATAATTTTGTACTTGTTATCTGAACTCTTCCCAACTCTTCTCCTTGTTACATTTCCCAGCCCTCAGTAATGACTATTCTACTTCATACTTCTTTGAGACCAACCATATATAAAGACCACTAAATTGCATGGAGTGAAATCATGGGATACTTGTCTTTCTGTATTTGTCTTATTTCACTTAACATAATGTCCTCCATTTTCATCTATGTTGCTGCAGATGACAGGATCTCATTATTTTTATGGTAGAATAGTATTCCATTGTGTATACATACCGCATTTTCTTTATCCATTCATCAGTTGATGAACATTTGCATTGTTTTCATCTCTTGGCTACTGTGCCTAGAGCAGCAAAAACCAAAAGAGTGTAGTTGTCTCTTCCACATACTGACTTCATTTCCTTTGGATATATCCCTAGTACTGAGCTTGCTGGAATAGGTAGTGCTATTTCTAGTCTTTTGAGAAACCTCCATGCTATTTTCATAATGACTTTAATAATTTTTAAGTGAGAATTTTAATCCAGACAGCTTGAATGTAAAGTCTTTCCCTGAAGTTTATAGACTGAGAACTTTGCAGCTGGCTGTAGTTTCTTCATAAGATACTTAAGAAGATTAAATGACATCATGTCTATAAATCATTTAGAATAGTTTCATTAATATATTTGAAAATTAAGCCAGTAAACTACAACTACTGAAATGCACACCCATACACACACACACACACACACACACACACACACACACACACACATATTTTTGTATTAAGGAAGCATCATAAAATAATTTTGCATTTTGTATTTGCTGTAGATTGTATTGTTGAAAAAATTAGTTTTTGTTTTGCATTCCTCTCATGTATTTCTTGCACATGTATTTGTTTTTCTTTAATTGACAAGCCACACAGCACCCCATAAATACATATAAATATTATGTGTCAATTAAACTTTGAAATAGTTTCTATGCCCATTTTTCCCAGTCTGTGGAACTGAAAGGTTAGGATCCTTGGTTCTGCCAGCTACCCAGGTGTTAGAAATCCTTCATGGGGCTTTCCTGCAACACTTTGGAATGCAAACTCCCTTGAGCAAGCACCTGTTTAGCATAATTTCACCCTTGACCTGTCTGTCTGAGGTAGTCAGCGAATATTAAAATAGTCGTAACAATAAAACAGTGCTTAGTCGACCATATAGCCTTCTTCTGAGGGGCGGAGCATAGCTCACCTTCCCTGGAGGGCTGAGAAGGATCAGTTTACAGGCTCTGGCCAGGGTGGGACCCTTCCTCCTGCCTTCCATCTTGGCACTGGCTTCTAGCCTCTGGTCACCATCATTTTGCATTAGCCCATAGTCTGGCAAAAAAATGTCACCGGGGTCCTTCTCTCCCCCACCCAAAGTGACCTCAGTCCTTTCACTGACCTGGCTTCTGATTGGAAGCTGGTTGCTTCGGAGTGTGATCTCCAGGACCCTTCTGTGGGTTACAGCCTGTTTGTACTGTTTTTACTGCAATGTAAGTCACCTGCAGTGGCTGTAAGGAGAAGTCAGAGACTTGTATTTTCTCATCTCCAGGTACCAGGAACAGGAGGCCGGTAGCATTCCAGCGACCTGAGGGGCCAGGGCTGGCACCTGTCCACGTGTCTCTTTGGACAGGCTGCTTGCCACCATGAAGGATCTTCTTCAGTACGCCGCCTGCTTCTTTGCCTTCTTCTCCACTGGGTTTTTGATTGTGGCGACCTGGACAGACTGTTGGATGGTGAATGCTGACGATTCCCTGGAGGTAAGACATCAGCAACTTCTTTTTCTGACCCAGTCTCCATGTTCTCTCAGCCTATGCCATATACAAACCTTGATGCAGTGCCCAGGATTCAGAAAGCAGAGAAAGCTGTCACAGGCTGACTTACTACTTTTTGAATCTTTATATTATTAACTCATTTCATCCTTACACTCATTGGTGAGATAGATACTGTTGTTGGCCCATTTTGCATATGAGGCAAATGAATAATCCCTCTTTTTATCATGAGGAGAAATTCACAGAAGGGTAATTCCATAACTCCTGCCATGGAGTTGTTCATAAATTCACCAGCTTCCACTGCTACATATACCAAAGTGATCCATTTTCCAATAACAGCTTTATTCCCTAAGATAAATCTGTTGATATTAATGATAGCATGAAGAGTATTGTGGTAGACTTTCTAAAGTGTTAATAAGCCCAGTGTGGTGGCATACACCTATAATCTCCAGTAGTTGGGAGGCTGAGACAGGAAGATTGCAGGTATGAGGCAATTTAGTGAGACCCTCAGCAACTCAGTGAGACCTTGTTTCAAAATTAAAATAATAATAATAATAATAATAATAATAGCCGGGCATGGTGGTGCATGCTTGTAATCCCAGCATTTGGGAGGCTGAGACCGGAGGATCCGGGTTCTTGGCCAGCCTCAGCTACCTAGTGAGGCTCTCTGCAACTTAGTGAAACCCAGTTTCAAAATAAAAGAATAAAAAATAGGGCTGGGGGTATAGCTTGGAGGTAGAATGCCCCTGAATTCAATCCCAAGTTCACACACACACACACACACACACACACACACACACAAAAAAAAAAAAAAATTAATAATAATAAAAAAATAGGGCTGGGGGTATAGCTTGGAAGTAGAATGCCCCTGAATTAAATTCCCAATACCAAAAACATCAACACAAAGAGTGTTAACAATCTATGACATTGAGTAATCAAACTCAAAGCATACAAAACCTATCCAATTAGTATGCAATAGGAAAGTGTTATTTTAATGAACTTCCAAGCAGAAGAAAATATTCTGAGGGAGAAAAAGTCTTTCTGGTGCATCCTGAAGTACAGGGAACAGGCACAGACTTAAGAAATCATCTCTTAAAAATAAGTCACACTTAGGAACTACTATGCAAGAGACAAGTGAGTCCACATTTGAGGATTTTATCTTTCTCACCAAAAAAACTCAGAAAGAAGTACATTTGAAGTTCAAAGGTATTTTCTATAGCCATAGAAATGTGACAGTGGCAGAAATGAGAAAAAAAAAGTAATCTTTAGAATCAACTGCTGTTTATTATAAGCTTTAGGAAAACACACACACACACACACACACACACACACACACACACACATACACACACACAAACACAAACACACCCTATCAGGAACTCCAAGAATATATAGCAACACAATTTGCTCTTTTTCACACATCCTAAATGAATCCTAACAAATGCTATAATTGTTACCTCTATGAAGTTTAGGAAAAAACACTAAAGAGCAACTTTACACATTTTTCTTCTAATTTTATTTATTGGATTCTTGTGCAGTTAGAAATGGAAGTAATTGTATTTCTATTTTTTTGTGCATTTTATTTGTCTTCACTTTTTAAAAATTTTCCTCTGACTTCTTCTACCTGACATTTCAAAACCAATGGAGTTATAAATACCTCTGTAGTGCTAGAAAACTATATTTCTAAAACCTGATAGAATTGGACTACTGGAAAGGATGTCCTCTTTAAAGTGAGTCCAGGGACATGTTTATCAGGCCATGCATAAGAACAGTGAATGGAAAAGGAAAGCCCTTTCAGCAGTGCTCAGGGGAAAGTGCAAACAAAACATCCTGCCGCCCTTGGTTCCCTTTTCTTCAGACTGCCAAGAGCAGATGATCAATAGAGAAGTATGTCAGATGCTGGACCCAAGCATACTGAAAAATGAGCTCTAAAAATGTTTCTAAAGAATGCAAAAATCCCATCCAAAGTCATTGTTTGAATATTTTCTGAAACAAAGTGAAAGTCTTTCTGCCTAAGGCAACAGAATTGCTAACTTCACTTTCAAAGAAATAGAGTTCAGGAAGGGTAAGGTCAAAACTTCCCAAGAGAGAGACTGTAGTCCTGGCATTGAAAATGCTTTCTTCTTTTCACTTGAGTACATGCAACCAATTTGCCATCTGCCTTGTGCAAGAATGCATCTAGTTAAAATTAACGAAATAAGTAGTCCGGGTTGTTCACCTCCAGTAAATCCTTACTAACCTTGGACAAGAGTTAGTATTTCTTAGCTCTTTCTTACCATAATTGAAAGCTAAGGAAGCCTCTGTATGAAAATAAGAAGTTTGAACCATGCCAGACCTCTTCTCTTCCAACAATCTCCTTATTTGTCAATATTTTTGAAGGCATATAAATCTATCATAATTGTTACTTTCATTGGCCAGGACATGAAGTCATCATTTTACCCATAAATGTGAACATTCTGACACTGCTCTCTCTCATATAGCACCACTGGTCCAGGGTTGTTTGTTTGTTTGTTTGGATTATTTCTTATTTGGAAACATGGTCTCACTCAGTTGCTCAGGCCCACCCTAAGTTGCTGAGGCTGGCTCTGAACCTGCGATCCTCCTGTCTCAGCCTCCCAAGTACTGGGATTACGGGTATGCACCATCATACCCCATCTGATGGCCAGTATTAACAGCTCACTTCAAACAATTGCTATAAAAAGTCAACAGAAGTATTAAGAAATTAAAAATCGTACCCATGAACATTTGGAAAGGTAGATGTATTATAGATTCATGTCTTTGATAATATTTAAGATGCTGTAGCATGAGAGTTGAAAAGTGGGTTCTATGGTTCAATTCAACTTAACAAATGCATAAAATATATTTCATATCAAAGGCACTATGCTAATCTTACTGGGAGAGGTAAAGATAAAGCAAGAATGGGTCTTGCCTTCCAGCAGTGAACATTGAGTGTGGAACAAAAAATGATATGCGTGAAACTATAATAAAAAATACATTAGTTCATATTTTGAGAAAGAAATGAACAAAATCATATTGGAGTAGAGATGATACTGTGATTATTTCCTATTCAGAACAGTGAAGCATGTCTTATGGAAGAAAAGGGTTTCCAGCAAAGTCTCTAAATCTGCCTAGAAGAGTGAAGTTCTTTTGTGTGTGTGTGTGTGTGTGTGTGTGTGTGTGTGTGTGTGTGTGTGTGTTTTACTTGGGATTGAACCAAGGGGCATTCTACCTCTGAGCCACATCCCTAGCCCTATTTTGTTTTATTTGTATTTTATTTGAAGCAGGGTCTTACTAAGATGCTGAGAGTCTCTCTAAGTTGTTGAGGTTGGTTTTGAACCTGTGATTCTCCTATTTCAGCCTTCCAAGTACTGGGACTACGTGCATACACCACCATGCCAGGCTGAGTGAAGACCTTTGTATTAAATATTATGACACTTTGAATCTCACTATGACGCATAATTACAATGCACCGATAAAAATATAAAAATAAATTTAAAAATGAAGACAGAAGAAATAGCACCCAAAATTATAGCTGTGCACAGCCCTAAACCAGGGGTCAAGGGCCTGAGCTGCTATCCTGCTCTTCTCACTTTTGATCCAGTTGTGCTCCTGGAAGGACTTAGATGGAGAAGAGCACTTGGGTCTGAGATCTCTTCAGGCTGTGCTTACATCTTAACCCATGCTAACTGCTTTTTACTGAGCAAGTCACATCCCTGGTTTTTAGCCCACTTTCCTTAGTGGTAAAGTTCAACTCATTTGCCTCTAAAGTCCTATTAGCCTTTACTTTATTTAACATTTAACTTCCTATTCTATATCTGAAACTCCAGGGAGATGGACAGTCAATGAAGGATCAATGGTGTCTGGGGTTTCTCCAGAAACTTCCAAACAGAGAATAAGGGAATATTCTCAATTTTGTTTTAAAATTTATGTATGTATGTATGTATGTATGTATGTATGTATGTATGTATGTATTTATTTGACATTGGGGATTGAACTCAGGGGCATTCTACCTCTGAGCTATACCTCAGTCCTTTTTTTTTTTTTTTTTTTTTTTTGCGGTACTAGGGATTGAACTCAGGGGCTTTCTACCTCCGAGCTATACCCCCAGCCCTATTTTTTATTCTTTATTTTGAAACCGAGTCTCACTAAGTTGCGGAGTGCCTCACTAGGTAGCTGAGGCTGGCCTCAAACCCGGATCCTCCGGTCTCAGCCTCCCGAATGCTGGGATTACAAGCGTGCGCCACCATGCCCGGCTCAGTCCTTTTTATTTTGAAACAGAGTCTCACTAAGTAGCTGAGACTGACCTTCAACCTGCAATATTCCTATGTTAGCCTCTCAACTATTGGGATAACAGGAGTACACCACCATGCCCAGCTCAGTTTTACTCTTGCTTCATACACTCTAAGCTTCTCTCTCTCCTTCCTTTTTTTCTTTGTTCTTTCCTTTCTTCCTCTTCCTTTACCTTCTTCTTCCTCCTTCCCTCTCCTCTTCCCTTCCTTTTCTATTGCTCTTTCTCTTCCTCTCCTTTCTCTTTCATCTAGTTACCCCTTTCTCCCTCATCTTTTTAACTCCCATTCTCTGCCTCTATCTACATTTTTCTACCTTCTTTTATCTCACAAATATTTCTCAGTATTTTTAGGGCCCTGCTGTAGTAGGGGAAATATTAGGAGACTTGGAATATCCTTAGGTCACTCCCGGTATACTGAAGGTAACAGGCAGGTGAACTGATAGTCACAGTGTAGAGCAGCAAGGGCTGTGGCCAGGAATGGCCCTGGGTAGGTAGCTCACTCAGTCTTAGATAATCAGTGAATTCTACTCAGAACAAGAGACAACTAAACTGGGAATTGAAAACCAGGTGAATAAGGCAGGAGAAGTAGAGGGCATTCTAAGCAAAACAAATGGTATACACAGATCCAGATACAAAAGTGTTTCATGTCTGTGTCATGGTACATCTTTCAGCATGTAAGAGTTTCTAGTGTAGAGAGGAAAATACAGGAATCAAGGGCTTTATGTATTATGTAAACTATAAATCTTATTTTGTAGGAAGGGTGCTTCTCTATAAGCAAACATGTACATACATTTTAGAAAAGCCATTCATTCTTACTACCTTCAGGGAAGGAGTAAAGTGAGGCACAGGAAGGCCAGTCAGGAAACATAAGCCATAGACCATAAAAAACAGTGGTGGGATGAACTTAGAGCAACAAACATGGAAATATAGGAAAAGATGTGAGCAACCCTAAAGCACTTGAATTGGTGGGTTTGAAAAATGACTCATGCAGAGCACGGTGGTGCATGCCTGTAATCCCCTACTTGGGCGGCTGAGAAAGGAGGATGATCACAGGTTTGAGGTCAGCCTCAGTACCATAGTGAGACCCTCAGCAACTTAGTGAAACTCTGTTTCAAAATAAAAAATAAAAAGGGGTGGGAATGTAGCTCAGAAGTAGAATGTCTCTGTTCCCTGGGTTCAATTCCCAGTAATACCAAAAGAAGAAGGAGGAGGAAGCAGAGGAGGAGGGAAAAGAGAAGAAAGAGAAATAAAAAAGAAAGAAAGGAGGGAGGAAAGGAGGGAAGGAAGGAGGAAGGCAGGCAGGCAGGCAAGCAGGCAGGCAGGCAGGCAGGCAGGAAGGAAGGAAGGAAGGAAGGAAGGAAGGAAGGAAGGAAGAGGGATGTCTGCCTATGGGTAAGGAGGCGATGAAGAGAGGAGTTGAGGTTGAAACCCACATACCATGGAGACACTCACCTAGAGTTTAAGTGCAGAAATTAATTTCTATACTGAAGTCATCATGGAGAAATATCCCAGGATCATCCCACTGTCCTAGTTTATCGTACAACACTTGGATGCAAGAACACAGTTCTTTATAGTGGGGAAGTACACAGGTTAGCCTTGATGTCAGAGGAGCCTGAGGTTAAGTCCCACCTTGCTGGGTAGTCCTGTGCAATTGAGACAGACTCTTAAATTGCTAGAAACCAAGTTTCCTCCTCTATAAATGGAAAATAATAATAATGCATTTCTAGTGAGGATTAAATGATCTTGTGAATCTAAAGCATTTACCACAGTACCAGGCAAATACAAATCAGCCAATAAATGTTAGATATATTATGATTGATGAGCAGTTCATTGTTTTTTGTTGTTGTTGTTCTGGAGGAGGAGATGATATTTCATGTAATGTTCACTGAACAGAGAGATATGAAATTTAAGTTCTATTCCTATTTTTGCTATGGAGTCTCTTGGAGAAATTTTGCTTACTTCTTTGGCTTGTGGTTTGCCCTTCTTTATACATATGACTATTTCTTTATTTTCTGACTAGAGTAATGACACAGACCAAAGGTTGTCTATTAAATGCTCACACTTAACAAAGAAAATTAAGAATTAATAGTATTAATAACATGGAAATTATAAGGTATGTAATTATTAATTATCTGCACTGGGATGAAAATAGTTTCTGCCCAAAGTTACTGGCTTCTCCATTATCAAAAGAAAAAAAGTGTTTGCACAAGGTGATCCTATTTTTAGGCTTTTTTTTTTTTTGGTTAATTATTTCCTGTGAAACTTCTGTATGTCAAGCACTGTTATGATTAAAATTTTATTACCTCAAAAGAAGGCTGTGCACATTGGGATTTATTTTATCTTCATAATCACGTTCTCTCTTAGGATTTCTGTTTGCATTAATGATGCCATAATTCTTTCAGACATAGAGTATGTATTAAAATTATTTTATCTAGTTTGTGCTCTGATTATGTATCTATACATTAGTTTTACTTTCCAGTTGATTTCAAACTATTCCAGCAGACATTTGAGAATGCAAATGTTCTCTCATTCAGCTTGTGATTTCCTACAGCACCGAGCACTGATGCCCACATTACAGAGGCTCACGAAGCATTTGTGCACATGTAATTTCACTGAACAGAGAGCTTCACAGAACACCTGTGAAGACGCTTGACATTGTTGAAAGAATGAATAAATGTGTGAAATATAATAGGAGATGATCCTTGGAAATATCACATTAAATCCTCAATGATAAGTATCTTTGTAGAGAAGCAACCATAACACACACACACACACACACACACACACACACACACACACACACACACACGACCTTACATCTTGCGTGATCTAATTTTTTCAGTGTGTGTATTTGGCTCACTTAAAAAAAAATAAGATAGGAATAAAGATCTAGTCCTCTAAGATGTCTAATAAGGTTGGTGAAAAATGTATTCTGTCTAGATAATGAGGATTTTATACTTGCTGCTTTAAAGAGAGAAAGAAATTTTTAAAAAGCAAAGGAAAAGTGAAATTAATATTTTGTAATCATTCACTAAAAAACTGAGATTTCTGATACTTGCCAGTTAAATTGCAAATTGTGACACTATACTTTTATAAGAAAGCATATATATCCTAAGGAAATTAAACAAGAAGTACTAAAATTGAAATATTAAGATAGTTCAGATATGTAAATTAGGTTATACAACCTCAAAGGCCATAAATATTATATTTTACCAACTAAATTTGAGTTATCTTGTTACTTATCACTTATACTTTTAGCCAGTGCTCTATCAATGACTGGACAGAGCTAAAATAAACATATTCTAGAAAATAAACTCATTAATTTATTTCAGATGAATATAAGGCAATAGCTATCATGGTTATTTTAGTCTTGCCCACTCATCCTTATTTAATTCTGTCATGAGTATCGTGCACACCATGGGATAGTAAAAACTATAGAAGAAATAAAAAAGTAAAAATTTCAGAATCATGGTTTAAAATTATTGAATGCATTTTATATTACACTGAAAATATTTCATTTATTTCTAATAAAATGCTTACAAAAATATTTAAAAACTTTTGCCTCCATATATATATTTAACTAAGTACTGGACACAGGTCTGTTGCATCTTGAATGTTAAAATATATCAGTACAAAGATGTTAAAATGCTGTGAAAAATTTTAAGTACTAATATGGGCAGGCAAGGTGGTTTTAAACTAATATATCTTAATTGCTTTTATATTTGTTTTTGGTTTATGCATTATTCACCCTGTACATTTATAACCTATTGCATTTTGAGAATAAAATCTCATTTACTAGTGGTCAACCAATAATTCATATATATAAAATCTCTTATGTCACTGGAGAAGAGATACATACTAAATATTTCGAGTGCCTCTAAACTTGAAAGGATATATAAAAAGAGAAGCAGGTAAATTTGTGTTGCTACTTGCATTTCAGGATGGATTAAAAAAAAGAGAATTTGACAAATAGTAAAATGGAGAAGTTTTTAAATTTACATTAAGTGAATATTTTAACTGACACACAAAATCATAGACATTGTACTTATGAATGAGGTACCATGTAATGTTAAGATAGACTGTGTAATGGTTAAATCAGGTTAATCATATCTATCCCTTTCTTTATCAGTTCATTATGGTAAAGCATTCAAAATCATTTCATCTAGCTTTTTAAAATGTGTAGTATGTTATCTTTGTAAGTTAACCTACACTAGCACACCAGGACTTGTTGCTTCTATTGAACTATAACTTGATACCCACTGACCAACCTTTCCCCATTACCCTCTCCCATCTCCTTCTCCCCAGCCTCTGATAACCACCATGCTACTATCAACTTCTGTGAGGTCAGCTTTTAAAATTTTACATGAGTGAGGAAAATCAAAACAAGAGTATTTATCTCTTGAGATCACGTCATCCTTGCCTTTCTGTGCCTGGCATATTTCACTTAACATAATGACCTCTAGTTCTGTAGGATAGAGAAGACTTAATGGGAGACGGATCCAGAGTTCAGAATAGGAAATCCCAGGATTAAAGAATTAATTTATGACACTATAATGCAACTGGGAAGAGTCATCATCAACAAAATTTTCTAAAACTTTTTAAGAGTTCATCCTGCTCATCCTTAGAACTTAATAAATACTTTTCAGAGCCAATGGATTAGACTGGGTTCAGGATGACAGCAAATTAGTGTAAACTCTCTGGTATAAGTAATCATTCGTTAGCCTCCTGGATTTTAGTGTTCTAGTTTATTTAGTCAAGTTAAAAATACATATGAAACAAAAAATTTGCAGTGTATCAGTAATTATTGTCTACTCCAAAGATCAAATAAGACTTAATATGCATATACATAGAGTTGAAAATAAAATGACATTTTTCTTCCATAAACATCTGTTTCCATGTACATTCCAAGAAGGAGCGATGATAGGATCCTTGAAACAAGGGGCTATGTCTGTCTTAGTCACTTTGGTACCCACATCATTTAGACAGCATGTTGACTTGCACATGACAAGCATTCAGTGAATATAGTTTGGAAAGTGAGGGTTGCACTAAATTCACGTACAAAAATAATTCAGTATTACAAGTGTTATATGTTACCAAAATACAGAGAAATTACCGTGAACTTTCAGAGTAGAAAGAGGTGAACTCTAGCTAGACAGAGTGTGGGAGGTCTCATGGAAGAATGTCTTTGAAGTGGGACAGATTACAGGTGGAAGTTTGAGAGGTTGAGCACAACGGGAGGTGGAGGGTAATTCGTAGTAGTGTGTAGCACCAGGGAAACATTCAAATGCCTGAGGAGGCAGGTAGCCAACAGACATGGTCAAGGAATTGTAGGAACTGGGTGAGTGCAGGCCCCACCAGCCCCCCCCCCAAATGGGAGCAGTCGCTCCATCTTGCTCATTTTTGGTATGTGAAACTAGGGAGTCCAGGTAACCAGGCTGACCAAGACTTCAAGGAAAGCCAGAAGTCTGACATGTTCTATAAAATCTCTCCTTCCAAACTGTTGGAAAGTAATTAAAAGATTTATGCTGGCTTCATGCTTGTTTCTACTTTACTTTCATACCTTGGATAAACTGATTTCTACTTTGGGAGATAATCCACGAGATAATCCACTTCTCACTTCCAGGAGCAATAGACATGCATTAAAATCATATACAAACCTTTTTAACATTGTTTTCTATATTATTTCTAAATTTAGAAATTGTATGTTAAAAGGAGTGAGCTCAAATTCGGACTTCTCTATTTAGGATGGCCCTGTGAGATAAAATTACAAGCTGATGTTTTGCATTTTTTGCCTTTTCAGAAAGGTTAGCCATAATATTTTAAGCATCAGTCTGCTTCTTAAGAATCTTATCTTAAAACTTTTAAGAACTTACATTTGCTTGCCTTTTACAGTGTTCATAATATGCCATTTTATAACAGAGGGTTAGGGTAAATGAAGATTATATATTATAGAAAAGAGGGCTTTCCTAAATATGATAAATAACAAAATTTTTAACCTTGTACTCTGTGCACAAAGGCACCTTTAAGGGTGTCTGCAGTAAGTGCTACATTAATATAGAACTTTAGTTAATTACAGCCACTATTCTCACGTACCTTAACTGAGTGTGAATACCAAGCAATTTAACAGTATGCCCCTGAGCATTAATACCTAATGAAATTGGATTCCTTGTTTCCTCTAATGAGCTCATTGCTTCTCTAAATATGGTCATTGCAGGTAAATGATCAATAGCCTTGAAATTGACACTGCTACTTGATTATTTGTGTAAGGTAGAAATACTTTTGTGAGGGTAAAAGAAGAATTTCTGTATACACATCTCAGACCATTTTCTCAGTAACATCATATAGGAATAATATAGGAATGGCCACACATAATAGGAATGTTTTGGTGCTTGACTTAGACAATAGGAAGGAAATTGTGGACAATCATTACACATACAGTTTGAATTAGAAAATCAGATCCAGTGTGTTTGTTATTTGAGAGACTGTAAGGCAACAGGCTATGTGTTGTCCTGACTTCTTTTATGGGATAGCAGTTTAGCACATTACTTTCCTATCTACTGAGTTAGCTTCCTGGAGCTGACCTAACAATTGACCTGTCTATTGCATTAACTTATTGGAGTTTGCCATAACACAGGGCCATAAACTGGGTGGATTAGTGTAAGAAAAGTCTTTTCTCTCACAGTTCTAGATGCCAGAAGTTTAGAATCAAGTGTTGGGAGTGCTGTGCTGTCTCTGAAGGTTCTAAGGTTATTTGCTCCCCATCTCTTCTGGCTTCTGGTGGCTTTGGGCACTCCTTGACTTGTGGCTGTGTGACTCCAATCTGCCTGCAAGGACCCATCTCCTTCTCCTCTGTCTGTAACTCTCCTTTGTGTACACCTTATAAGGATACTTGTCATTAATTTATAGCTTACCTGGTTAATCCAAGATGATCTCCTCATCTCAATTCCTTAACTTAATTACATCTGCAAAGACTCTTTTTCAAAGTTGGGTCATATTCTTAGGTTCTAAGGATTAGGCCTCTATTCATCTCATTACATCTGCCTCTTTCATTATTGTTCGTAAAGCTGAGCACAGCCACTGCCTACAACATCATTATGATATTTGAGCACCTTACTATTATTTTAATTTATTGAGCAAATCATTTATACTGTGCATATTTATAGCCCTTAATGCTTATAGCCACCCTATCATTATCTCCTTTATCAGATAAGGAGATTGAGGTTCAACAGAAGATCTTTCCCAAAGTTTTTTTTAAATATGCTTTTATTGGTGCATTATGGTCTCACATCATAATGTATATCATGTTGACATTGACATAAATGCAGACAGCACTTGGTAACCCCCCCCCACCTCCTTGTCTCCCCTCCTCCCATACAGAGTACTGATATTAACATTGGGATTTTCACATATGTACACACAGTCAATGTTAGTATTTGCAACAATGAACCTCAGTCTTCCCCCAAAGTTATAACACAGCTATAAAATGTGTCAATTTATATTTGAAGTTTTTGCACATATAAATTAGCTGTTCATGTCATTCTTTAGAAATTGATGTGATAAACTTCACAGGATGGATTTTCTTCATTAGATTGTTGGACTCTTATGTTTCTCCAGGTCAGGTAATCTTCCATAAAATCCAGAACATCACTTCCAGATTCAATCTTGGAAATAGCAAGCCCAAGAATAACAGCCTTGGTATGAGATTCAAGTCAGGGCTTCCTTAACCCAAAGCTATAAAGCTATCCTCCAATATCCAATTCTGAAATATTTTAGCCTGAAATGGACTTTTTTTGTAGTACTAAGGATTGAACTCAGGGGCATCCTACCTCTGAGCTACACTCCCAGCCCTACTTTATTATTTTATTTTTATTTGGAAACAAGGTCTCACTAAGTTGCAGAAGCCCTTGCAAAGCTGTTAAGGTCAGCCATGAACCTACAATCCTCCTGTCTCAGCTTCCCAAGTACTGAGATTACAGGTGTGTGCTACCATGTCCCCCATTTCCCCCCCTTTTTTTTTTAAAAAAAAATGAGCTTTAAGTACAGTGTAGTGCATAACAGGACTCACTATGATCTGAGTCTTCTCTTCTTCATTTATCAACTATGCTGTTTTAGGGTTTTCAAATTTCTGTGTTCCATTCGTTTATTTGTAAAATGAACTGAAACAATAACATACAGTCCTTTAAGGAATAGATGAAATGATATTATGCCTAAACAGTAACAGCTTCAAAGTATAATCTCAATACAGAATTGTTAATTATTACTAATTGTTAATATTTCACAACGAAGAAAATAATAGAGGTAGCACACTCAAAACCATGATGAAGTTTCAAGCAGTAGAGTTTTATCTGGCCCATAACAGGGCTTCAATGCAGAACCTGGACTGTCCATGTATTCTTTAACACGATTTTCTTTTGAAAAGCAGTATTTTTATGTCCCTTCCTTTTATATCCCCACCAATTTAACATCCCTTCCTTTGCATTCCTCTTTCCACCTTTCTCTGTTCTTAATTCTTTCTTGAAGAAAAATTAAGTTTTAATTCTCCAAGATAATTGTTAAACTTTACTAAATTATTCTCAGATTTCCAAAGTAATGTGAATCCATAATTGAGTCTGAAGAAACAATCGCATTAGCTCTATGCCATGTGTCTGAGCTGTCAAAAATACTCCAAATGATGATTTTCTGTTGGCATGTTTGCAAATGTAAAACTCTACTGTGACTCATATTTATGGACAAAGGTTGGGAAGATGCAGGGCACTAGCACCTTTTAGCTGTAAGAGGACCTTTGTCATCTGCAAATCATTTCCAAGTAAAAGCAGTTTACAGCTGTCAAATTGTTATGAAATTAATGCTTGGTTTGTTTACATCCATTTCATAGCTCAAGCATTTGTCATATGTCAGTAGAATAAAGAAGAAGAAGACATGGAGCTTTTAGTCATTTATTGGTGTCTTCATTTATTGGCCTTCTTTGCTAATTTTAAATTTATGAAACATATAAAATAACATCTTTATTCATGAAACTCAATGTTCACATTATGAAAAATTGCATTAAGTAATAGTCTCAAGACATTAACAGATACCATCTATGATTGTGTTGAATTTTTTATGAGTAAGTGTCAGCATGCCCAAGTATTGTCTCTGTGCTAAGCCATGACAGGATGATGGAACTAATCATAGATATTTGAATATGTTTAGTTCTATGCTTATAATTCTTACTCATGACTTATTTTTTACACACACACAAATGGACACACACTCATGTACACAACCAGAAAGTAGAATTATTCCTGGTCTGAAAAGCCTTTAATTGTCAGTGCTTAAGGGAAAATATCCTGAAGTGCATTGTTTGTCATAAATGAAAATCTGATCATGCTTGTAACTACTGTACTTTGTTATCATATGCAACAGCGAGGGTCTCCCTGTGATGAAGGGGAACTCAAGTATGCCCACATGGGTTGTTTCACAGTGTCTTCTCCAACATGCAGGTGAGCACAAAGTGCCGTGGCCTCTGGTGGGAGTGTGTCACCAACGCTTTCGATGGCATTCGCACCTGTGATGAGTATGATTCTATATACGCGGAGCACCCCTGTACGTATACCTGGGACCTCCCTGCTTGCCAGGAAAGGAATGCCAAGAAACCATGCTCACATTTCCCATTGTGAGCTTTTGGTTTTCTGTGGTAGTGTATTAAGGTTCTGTCTAGTTTGAAATGTTGTGATTAGAAATTGATTTTACTTCTGAAATATGAAATGAAACATATTTTAGCATATTTTATCTGTTCCTGTATATTTATAAATTCCTCAGGGTCAAAAATGTCTTATTTCAGCCATCTCCCGAAGGACCTGACATAATGCCTAATACACGGTAGACTTATAGTAAATGCTTTTTTAATTGAAATGTATTCTTTGAGTGTTGCGATTTTATGATTGGAATTGGCAAGTTATATGAATAATACTTCAGAGATGTCTTTCAGCTATGACTTAGCTCAAACAGAAAGTTTATGTTTATTTTAATTGAAGATTTGCTAAGAAATAGAGAGGTAGGGATAGAGAGGCAGAGACAGGAAGAGGGAGATTGCAAAGAGAGACACACAGAATATGGGAATCAGTGAATGGAAGAAAAAAAGAACTTTTTGGTACATTGTTTGCAGCAATATTAAAACTATCTCCTTCATCTTCTTTCCTTTTAGCTTTAAATTTGAGTTAGGTATTTAGCAAGGCCCATGTTTCTATGAATAAAGAGATTCCTTGAATTACAAATCTCATTGTTCATTCTCTCAATCCTTTTCCATAGCATTTATTTATTTATTTAGAACATTGAACTGTGCCAAGAAATACCAACTCTGTTACTAAAGCAAAGTGGTTTTAGTCCCTTTCAAAGCAAATGATGGGTGATGGCTTCACATGGCAACTTCTTTTCTCAAGATAAATGAGAAGTAAACCCTTGGAATGTGGCTTTTCCCCTGGACAACAATTTCAGTCCAAAAAAAAGCACTTAGAGCTGTGCTCTACGATATTTTTATCTGCTATTTAGGACTCAGGTGCCTGAAACATTTTAAACATAATTCATAAGGCCCTTTACTAAATTTTTGTTTTAAAAATCTTAATGCTTTCACTTTTCCCTTCCTTATACTAAGCAAGTTCTACCTACAAAGAAACATGATTTGATGAATGCGAGTGGAAATTTATGCTGGGCACTCAGCCTATTCAAAAAATTCAGTGCTTTGCTAAGGTGAAGAAGAAGAAAAACAAAAGATTAAATATTTAAAATTTTTAAATAAGCTGGGCATGGTGGTGCACACCTATAATTCCAGCATTTGGGAGGCTGAGACAGAAAGATTACAGTAAGACCCTAAACAAATTAGCAAGACCCTGTCTCAAAAGAAAAAATACAAGGGGCTGGGAGTGTAGCTTGGAGGTAGAATGCCCCTGGGTTCAATCTTCAGTACAACAAACAAACCAACAAACAGCAATAAAACAAAACAAAAAAACCCTTTTAAATATTGTGTACATATATGTAAGCAAAAAGTAAAATTACTAATACATCTACTATGCAGAGAAAACCATTGTTTACATTTTAATATCCCCCTTTTTAATATTTTATCCATACTGCCTCCCATTTTTTTGTTTATATCTATTATTTTCAAATAATACACCAAAGATTCATTACTTTTGTTTTTTCCAACCTATTGTTTTTCTTTAAAAAGTTTTTCTCATATGTTTAAAGACAATAGGGATGAAAATGTATTCTGGGGAAAAAAAGTATCAAAATATTCTAGGTTAGGATGCTACCTCTGAGGAAGTAGAATTTTATTTTTAGTTTTGCTATTTTCATACAAACACAGTTAGATGCTCTTCCTTTTCCTGTACACCTAGGGTGTTTTGCCCCAGATGAATATTTTGTGGAGTTTCTATTGGTAAAGATAATTTAACCCCTCCCCCCCACATATACACATACACAATAGCATACTAGCTTCATCACTCTGGTAGCCAAATCTCATTTCATCACAAAGGAAGGAATTTCTCACCAGCTTGCAAGAGCAATTTGCTTGCAGGACTTCCCTTCTGGAACCAAGATGACCATTGAGCCAATGGGCCATTCCATAGGCATGAGTCCTAGAGTTATAGAGACCCTACATGTGGAAGAGTCTATCCAGGTGGGAAGCAGAAAACAGGGCCCACCTGGGTCTGGATGAGTGTAGATAACCTCCATCCCCCGCCCCATCCTGATGATACTGCTGGCCCTGGATGGTACCAGGTTACAAAGAGGGAGTGAGAAAATTTCAGTGGAGGCACTCCAAAGTATTCATTGGCCCAAAGCACTGAGTGGGAGGCTCATACTATTTGGTAATCAAGAAGGTATGTTGAAACAGAAAAAACTGATATCACTTATTAAAATCTATATTTTTCTCTTTCCTCAATTTCTAGAAAAAATAAGCCTTAGATTTAGAACATTCGTTTTTTTGAAAAATGCCAACTTCGGAGGTATAAATTCAATTCTAAGTACAAATGAATATACGTATATTACTAAGAACACACATAGGATATTCTCCTATAAAAAAGGTAGAAGAGGATTTTACACATTGATTTCCTTTCTCAGATACACCATAAAGACATTTTCTTATTTTTAAAAAAGGAATATTGGCTATAACTCTGTAAGCAACATATTGCCAAATAAGTCCTAAATTTACCACACCACTGAGGAAAAATTATTTTAAAGATAAGGAGGCCCAAGATCATTATGAAGATAAAATATAATCACTATACCATGAAAGCAATATATTTTATTGCTTTTACACATCAGCCAACTAACACAGCAGTAGTTCCAACTTCACACAATTAACCCTCCCATTGTGACATAATTTCCCTCTTCTTAATGTAGCATAGCTGTCACTTGGAGTTGGTGATGCTTTTCCAGGTAAAGATACTCCTACTGCAGAAGGTGACTGCTGCTATCCCACTCTATCGACCTGATGCTCTTTCTTGAGCCTCCTGCTACCCATCCTTACTGGCTGTAGCTATAAAATATGCTCATTTGACAATGCATGGTTAAAGGGTTAACATAGCCAACATGATTTTGGCTATGAAAGGTCCGCATCTGAAGGGCTTAAAAAGAACATTATCTGGCTTCCAGAGATAGTCTTCTATTTAATAGCAGGAATGAATTCTCCTTTCTAAAGGTCTACTTATATCTTCCATCAGCCTGAATTGACAAGTCTTAGGATATTTTAGCTTACATTCATGCGCAAAATTATTTTAAATTTTCTAATAAAACTTCAAACAGTTATGATAATCATTTATTTCCTTATTCATTCAGTGTTTATTGACTAACTTCCACAGAACCGATACTCTGTCTTCAATTCAGCATTCAGCTATAATACTCCAGAGCAGGAGGCAAAAGGGAAACATTATCCTAGTCTCCACTGTCTACCAGGATGATATCTGCTGGGATGCTAACAAAATAAAGTAATGTCAGTGCCTCAGCAACGGATAATGTCAATAGTCTCATCAGATTTTGAATTTTTGAAAAAGTTAAGGATATTCACATCCAAGTTCATGCCAACGTCAAATCTGACTTCTCTCAGAGAGCTTGTTCTGGTGTGTCATTGTGTCTTGCTGTATCTCTATGAGTTAACATGTTTCCTTCCCCTGACTCTGCTGTAACCACATGCCCTGCTCATCCAGTGAAGCTGGTGGTGACTCGAGCGCTGATGATTACTGCAGACATTCTGGCTGGGTTTGGATTGATCACCCTGCTCCTCGGTCTGGATTGTGTGAAATTCCTCCCTGATGAGCCCTCCATTAAAGTCCGTCTGTGCTTTGTTGCTGGAACCACATTATTAATAGCAGGTATAGATGGGAATGAGGATCAGGGGCGGGGACACTCACCTAAGGACTGGAGGTAAAGGGCACTGTTCTCATGCAGCTTATTTTAGGATCATACATGGCATACTTTTCTAGACTGAAAGAATAGAGAGCACACCTATCACCCTATGTTCTTTACCTTTGGAATCAAATAATTAATCTTTTATTTATATCCTGGATTAAGCTAGGCTGAAGTTCTCAAACTATTTTTAGCCACTAAAACAGTTACATAATGTAACTGGGCATGGTGGCCCATGCCTGTAATCCTAGTAATTGGGAGACTGAGACAGGAGGATCACAGGTTTGAGACCAGCCTCAACAACCCAGAGAGACTCTCAACAACCTAGTGTGCCCCTGTTTCAATATAAAGAATTAAAAAGGCTGGGGGTGTAGCACAGAGGTAGAATGCTCCTAACTTCAATCCCCAATATCTTAAAAACAAAGAGTTACATAATACTTTAAATTTTAAAAATAATGTCTTTTGTGTTATTCCTAAAATTAAATCCTAAAGGAGGCTCCAAGCAGCCACCTTCTTAATTTTTCCCCTTATCAGATTTTCTTGTTAGCAATAAAATGAATTGTGCCAAGTCCTACATTCGATTTTCCTCATATGACAACCAATTTGATCATAAATATAACAATAAACCAACCACATTATTGTCTGTACTTAAGAAGCCGATAAAGAAATGGAGTTCTGAAGACTAATTATTTAAGCATAACTAATAAGCAGTAAGTCAAGAAGTACTTTCTTTATGTGGAGTTTATTAGTGAATCAGCAAAACAAATTTTTACACAAATCTGTCTTCACCCTCAAAACAAGTCTTCTCTGTGACAACATGATGTCTCTTTGGAGACTTAATACAAATTTGGAGGAAGAATACTGCTGAAGACATCAAAGGACAGGAAAATTGTAAAGCAAAGGTCATACCCTACAGAGAAAAACCACTTTAAATGGTAAAAGCAAAAATTTAGCAAACATATAAACGAGAACCCAACAAGTAGTGTGGAGTAGTGAATGGCAGGAACTTTGGAAATAAAAATACTTGAAGTTGTGTTGTCACCTTTAGCTGGTGCAGTGGCACATGCCTGTAACCCCAGCTACTCAGGACATGGAGGCAGAGGATTACAAGTTTAAGCCTGGGCAACCCAGCAAGACTCTATCACAAGATAAATAAAAAGGGCTGGGATGTAGCTCAGTGATAGAGCACTTGCCTAGTGTGCACAAAGCTCTGGATTCAATATCCAATACAAAAAATTCAGGAAGTCTGCCCTTCACACACTTGAAATGGGGCTGCCTTGATTTTATTTGCAATTTTAAATGTCATTGTAGATGAACATATGTTCTATATTGTTTATATTTGATTGTATTTTTTGTCTCCATGTCTCAAGGTATATATGTATATTTCTGTTTAATTACAACAAAAGTAGCTCTTATGAAATATGCCACAAATTACAAAACAACCTAGGTTTTTTTTTTTTTTTTTTTGCTGAGGATATGTTTCTCAGAATACATAATGCTAAATAAGAACCCTGTGTACATTTAAGATATGAATCAGAATGTTTTGTGCCACTTCAAAAACAAAACAAAATATTTTTCTTCATGCAATACAGTCATGAACTGCATTATGACAGTTTAGTCAAGGACAGGACACATATATGATGGTAGCTCTGTATGATTATATTATGGAGCTGAAAAATCCCTACTATCCAGAAACATTTAAGGTGTCATAACATCTTGGCACAAGGCTTTACTTCTATGTTTGTGGTGAGATTGATGTACATAATCCTACTGCATTACATGATCATGATAATAAATAACTATGTTAGTGACTTATATCATACCCTTTATCATTCTTTGAGATATACTCCTTCTACTTATAAAAATATTTGCTGTCAAGTAATACTGTTATGCCAGCAGCAGCCTCATACCAAGCATGTATACTGAATCTTCTCACTGCATCATTTCCTCTTGTGCTTGATTTAATTTCAGATCATCTTCTTCATGGCTTAAGAACGTGGACTATGCCATAGAGCTTAGGTGTGTAGTAGGCTATCCCATGTAAGTTTGTGTAAGTACACTCCGTGATGTTTACACAAAGGTGAAATGGCCTCCTACACACCTTTCTCAGAACATAGCTCCATCGTTAAGCTATACATAGCTATACTAATATAACATTGGAAAGTGGAACATTAAAACAGATCATATTGCTCACTTTAGGTAAACACAAACAGATGAGCACCTCATTTTTCATTTCCTTTTATTCATAAACTGAGATAAATTTTGAAGCGATCACAACATGGAAAATGAAAGGCAAAGATAGAAGAGTTATCCAACATTTGAGTTGCCCATTAATCTATAGTATCATTGTTACCTCCTTAAATGATATTATACTTTTTGGGGTGCAAGCAGGCCTACTTGGAGTACACCCCAAGCTATCTCAGAATCCTTTCTTTCTTGCAGGTGCCCCTGGAATCATTGGCTCTGTGTGGTATGCTGTTGATGTTTATGTGGAACGTTCTTCTCTCATTTTGCATAATATATTTCTTGGTATCCAATATAAATTTGGTTGGTCCTGTTGGCTTGGAATGGCTGGGTCTCTGGGTTGCTTTTTGGCTGGAGCTGTCCTCACCTGCTGCTTATATCTGTTTAAAGGTAAGAACAAAGTAAAATAGCATACTTCCTTGCCTCCACTATTGTCCTTCCAAATCCAACAGGAGCACACTTATTTATAATCACTTATTTATAATCAGGGCTCATTTAAATATTTACCTATTACCATTAAAAATTCCAGTCAGTCGAAGACAACTAAATTGCAATATTCAAACCACATTGTGCAATTAGCATATTACTTGAAAAAGAAAATCACAGTCACAACTGTGTCCAATATTCAAATATGTAATGCTTATTTTGATGCCTCACAATTCTTCTTAACATCTAACTTCACCCAACAGACTAGATTTGTAGAGAGTTAAATGGAAAAATGGTCAAATAGTTGTTAGAGAATTTCATGTGTTATATTGAGTTTTTAAAACTCTTATATTAAAGACTCAGAATTCCTCTCTTGCAGCATGGTGGCACACATTTGTAATCCCAGTACTTGGGAGGCTGAGACAGGAGGATCACAGGTTCCTGGCCAGCCTCAACTACTTAATGAGGCCCTCTGCAACTTAGTTAGACCCTGTTTCAAAATAAAGAATAAAAAATAGGACTGAGGGTGTAGCACAGAGGTAGAATACCCCTGAATTCCATCCCCAATACCAAAAAAAAAAGATTCTTCTCTTCATCAACAAAAAAGGAAATAACTTTTAAACCTAAAAATAAGTTACAGGATGAAATTTTAGATTTTATCCACAGATTATTTATAGAATTCCCAGATGATCCCTTATACTTCTTAAAGTATAATCTTGTTTCTTTTGGGGGAAAGCATATAAATGACATTATTTTTTAATTTTTCAAGGCTTACTGAGTCATACTTACTTTTCTATCTCTGCATTTACCCTTTGCAAGCAGATGTTGGGCCTGAGAGAAACTATCCTTATTCCATGAGGAATCTCTATTCCACAGCTGGTGTTTCCACAGCCAAGTCCTACATGGCCCCTCGGACAGAGACTGCCAAAATGTATGCTGTAGATACAAGGGTGTAAAACACCACATATCAACCTGTGTTCATGTATTAGGTAGCTAATCAGTCAATATGTTCAAGTTAACAAAATAGTAGCTCAATTCTGGGACAGTTATTTGTACTTTGTATTCAGCTAAATTCATTGCTATATTAATCAATCAAAATATTTTATTCTATCCTGCCTATTTTTCTTTCTACTCTTCATCATATCTCCATATACTTTCCCTATGTTTTTTTATTTTTATTTTTTTTAAGCAATACAGTTTAATGCTGTGTCAGATCAGACCTTTTGAACCAAATCAGAAATTCTAATTCAATAAAAATTCACATAATTTAAAAAAAATGATTTAAATGATATCCATAATACTCTTTCTGGCATTTTATTTATGCTGAGTCACTTCAAGAAAAAAGAAAGTAAGTAAACCTCATTGTGCATGTTTAAAGTACACAACCTGATATTCTGGGGTAGATATAGATAATAAAAGAGATACTAGAATGGACCAAATTAACGTCTCACATAGTTACCTACTTTTCTTGTTGTTTTCATCCCAACCACAGGTAAAATCTACTTATCTAGCATGAATTCCATATACTGTACAATTATATTATTTATAATTCTCACGTCTAAATCTATAGACTTGAGCCAGAACAGTGGCATATTTCTGTAGTCCTAGCTGCTAGGGAAGCTGAGGCAGGAGGATCTCTTGAGTTTCAGGCCGACCTGGGCAACACAGGAGACCTCATGGACAGACAGACAGACAAACAAACATCTCTAAGACTTGTTCAGCCTACATTTCTGCTACTTTGTGTCCTCTGAGCTGTATCTTATAATTTCTTCTCACTCTTCCACATTTTACCTCTAGTAGCCACTGTTTTTTGTTCTCTGTCTGTATATATTTGTGTTTAAAAAAATTATTGGTTCATTACACACTCTTCTTGATTTAAGGTAAGACTAGAATGTAGAAATGTTTGTATTTTGCTACCAAAGATAATGACATGATGATATTAAAATAAAATGGCACTTTAAAAATAGAAAGCAATCTTTCAATGTAGTCAGAAATTTTAATCTTTGGAAGAATCTATAAGCTCTCTCCCTGTCTTTTGGTTAATTTTTGTATTATTTGAATTATTTAGTAACTTTGAGGAAGAATATTTTTTCAAATTTGAGCTTGTATATAAAAATCTGTATTGCTTTGATAGAGTTAAGACAGAAAAAGAACTTATCAGCCTCATACATCAGCCACCCGCAGGAGTTAAATGTATTCTAAATGTCAAAGGTAAATGCTAAATTAATACTAGAGTCAAGGGTGACTTTCTGCTTCATTAATAATGTAAGACATCAGTGTATTTTTTCAGTAGTACACTAACTTTGTCTATATATTGCAAAATTATTAGACTATAGTAGTAATAGCTCAACCAAAGAATTTGTGCATATATTAACCTCTCCTTGAATAAACCACTTTAGAATTCACCAATTCAAATGCACACTTATCACTCAGTACCAAGACACTCAGTACCAAGTAGCAAAATCTCCAATATATAACACAATTGAACAAAATATACATTGAAATAAATGAAATTTCACAGCCCTCTACTGAAAAAAAATCAATTTTCCTTATAAAATATGTGGGTCTTTGAGAAAAATAGAATCATATGCACACTTAAGTCAGTGATATTGTTAAGGGGGTTTCATTCATATTTATAATGTAATCATCTCGAGTTTCTTAAATGAGAGAGTTCTTTTAACAGCTAGAAAATTTAATCTCAAGCTTTTTGATTCCTTGCAATTCACATGAATAATATTAATATCTTTGCAGTACTTTAAGAATATCAACTGAACTAGAAATTATTTCTTTGAAAAAATTGAAATTAAGTTGTGAATTTATAAAGACCCCCCCAAATTCTTCAAATTTAGAAGACTAAGAATAATGTGAAAGCAGGCTGATGGAATCCTAGTGTGTGTATTAATGTCATTGAAAATGTTGCTCCTGATTTCACACATTCTCTTTTCAACAGTACCCTGTGAAACAATTTCAATTTAATTCTAGAATTAAGAAAAATTGGATTTACTATTATATGGATCTTATTAACTGAATAATTGACATTTAAAAATTGTTTGCTGATTATGTATAGTAGTTACATGGGCATTATTCTTTGCATTTTAAAACTTATTTTGAGCCGGGCGTGGTGGCTCACGCTTGTAATCCCAGCATTCGGGAGGCTGAGACCGGAGGATCCGGGTTCGCAGCCAGCCTCAGCTACCTAGTGAGGCACCCCGCAACTTAGTGAGACTTGGTTTCAAAATAAAGAATAAAAAAAATAGGGCTGGGGGTATAGCTCGGAGGTAGAATGCCCCTGAGTTCAATCCCCAGTACCACAAAAAAACCCTTATTTTGTTGTTGTTCCTTTTCTCAACCTTATTTTAAAAATTTTTATTCCTACTTTAATATTATGCTATATTATCTGTCATGTTTTATATATTCCAATAAATCTCTTTAAATTTTTCTGAACAAAAACAGGAAAATTATTCAATTATTTAATTATATTGTAAAGGTATTTTTTCATTTTAAAGTTTTTATTTGCATGAGAAAGTATTTCAGAGAATTATGATAATTAATATGCATAACCATTTTGATTTTTTTCTCAATTGAAATGTTTTGTATATACTGAGGGGAATACCAATATTTGGGGATTTTAAAGTTATTTGAAATATTTATTTCTAATGTATTATAATTTAACAAAACATAAAAATTAAGCATGAAAGAATTACTTTTTACATGGCAACTCATGTACAACAGAACAAATAATAAAAAATGAAGAAATAATAATTGACATAATGGCAGTTAAAATGGCAAGAAAGAAAAAGATAATATAAGCCAAAAGTATAATTTTTTTCTTTGTTTTATTAGTGCGTTGTAAGCATACATCTTTGTGAAACATTAAAATAGTCAACTAAATTATGTGTTATGTTATTGAGTCAAGCCTGTTAATGACAAGAAAAAAGAAAACAAAAAATTGTACAATGTTATTTAACCCCCCTTTATTAACTATTTACTTACCGATATTACATTTTAAATAAAAACTAGTTTTTTGCTGTTATAAAAATTGTCATGTGCATTGTAGAAAGTTGGGAAATGCAAATAATTAGAAATTCATCTTGTTAAAGAGTCACAGTACCCTATTCTCTCCAGCTAGAACATTACTACTCCTCAAACATTGCTTAATATCTGCACATCTTTCTATATATTCTCTTTTTTTGTACAAAGACTCACAAACACAAAAATATATACATATATTTTTTAAAAGAGATTCACATGTGCTGCTTTGTAACCTAATTTTATTTATTTTTTTGTTCATAGTCTCTGCCTTTTGGTAGGAATACATTTTCATATTATCTAACATCCGGTCTACATTTAAGTTTCCTCAAGCATTTAAAACTATGCTGTATAGCTGATTTTTCTCAGCTAGGATCTGCCTTTCATTTGGTTGTTAGGTTCACTAGGCATCTTTTAATTAAGCTACATTTCTTCCACTACCCTGATTTGCTAATGAGAAAAACTGAATCTTTTTTCCAAGTTTGTCTCACCTTCTGGATTTGTCTAGTGATTTCATTTAACTGGTCTCTCAGTGCCTTTATTTACAGAAAGTTGGAATTTAAATCTAAAATCCAGATGGAATCAAGTTAAATAGTTGAAAAGGTAACAACAATAACAACAACAACAAAGGTTACAAAATAGGAGCATGATATTTCAGGCTGGCGTTAGTTAGCCTCATGTGCCTCTCCTCTGCTTTCACCACTCCCTTACTCTTCACATGCCAGCCAGGTTGCATTCCCTTCTCTGCCTTGGTCCATGCTGCACTTACTTCCAACTCGGGAACACCTGCTCCCTTTGTTGATTCCCCTGCCTAACATCTGTCCTATGTTTAATAACACATCACTTTGGGGAGACCTTTGGGGAAACTGTCCCTCACCTCCACTAGAATAGGTTAAGTACTGGCAAGTCCCTAAGGTCCAAGGGCTTGCTCTTCATTGTCCTCATTGCACGCAGGACTGTGTTGACTTGTTCCATATCTCAGCAAGCCTGCAAGTTCCAAGAGGGCAAAACATTTCGGCCTTGCATCTGGCTCCACTTCCAGTATCTGACACAGTGTCTGATGCAAAGTTGGCCTTCAATACATATTTTTAGACAGATGAGTAAATGAATGGGAATAATACACTAGCCTGTAAAGCTAAATGTCTACTGCATGTGATTTATTTGTCCAATAGATCACTCCTTCCTTTATTAATGCATATATTTGTGCAGTTTTTATTGAAAGACAGTCTCTCTGTTTCTAAGCAGTCCAAGACATAGATAGGACAAAGACATTAAAGTCAAACAAACAGAAGTTACAGTGACATAAAATAATTGCCATAATGTGGGTATATACAAAATGCCATAGGGAAAGCAATCTCTACACCTGGTTATAGAGTGGAATATTTCCGAGGAAAGAAAGATTTTTAGTTGAGTAAAGAAAAGTTATAAACATTTTCAAAGTGAAGAAGTTAGGAGGAAATAATTCTATGTAAGAAGACAACATGCATAAAGTAATACAATCAAGAGAAGGCAACTAGTGGAAGGGAATTAAGGGAAGGAGGTGGTGGTAGGGAGATTCGGAAGGAGACATGTCAAATAATGCTATGTACACATATAAAATTGTCAACACCAATCTCAATAACATGTACAGAGAGCAGGAGGGAGCAGGGTGAAATCCAGAGGAAGCTGGGCATGGTGGCGCATGCTTGTAATCCCAGTACTTGGGAGGCTGAGATAGGAGGATCCAGGTTTGCAGCCTCCCTCAGCTACTTAGTGAGACCCTGTCTCAAAATAAAGAATAAAAAATAGGGCTGGGGGTGTAGCTCAGAGGTAGAATGCCCCTGGGTTCAATCCCTAGTACCAAAAAGAAGAAAAAAAAAGAAAAGAAATCCAGAGGGAAACACACCAAGTATTGTATGCTTGTATATACCAATATAATATCATAATGCACCAATATAAGTATATATTAAAAATTTTTAAGCAGTTCTGTATCCCCAGAGTATGTTTGGGAAAGGTAGGTTTTGATATTCATAAAGGCCATAGGAAAATTGACTTGAGGTTGTCTACTAAAAAGCAGTCAATCCACCAATGGAAATACATTCCAGTACATTTCCTACATCATCTATGTAGCAAAATCTTACTAAACCAGGCTTTACCATCAAAGACAGAATTCTGATTCCCCACCTAATCTTCCCCCCAAATGCTCTCTTTGTACACTTTAATCTTCTTTCAAATCAATTCTTTTACCTTTTTGATTTTGTCTCTTTCTCTTAGGCTATGGAACGTAGCTCCAATCTCTTTGCAAGGGGATAAACCGGGAATTAGGCAGAAAAATTATTCCTGGAGCAGGTTCTGCAGCTTTTGAGCTCAAAAATAATTGTTCTCAGGTGGATAAGATTCCCCTGTGATATACAGTAATTAGCAGGAAAATATATATGCAATCAACACTGGTGACCCTATATTATCATTTGTAAAAGCTGGTGATTTAGTCATTCTTAGAATTTTACGAAATAATACGTATTTGCTTAAAATAGAAAATGATAAAACAAAATAAACAAGTCATATAAATCATTCCAGCACCAACAGAGTACCTTTAATATGAAAAAATTATACATGTATAAGGTTTTGAAAAATTAGCAGTGCAAAAACATGAATATTAAACATCTATCTTGCCCAACCCTATGACTTTCTCCCCAAACCCCCCTCCTAAGAAGTATACCTATCCCCAATTTCTTATATCCTTTCAAAGAAAAAAATAAAGTTGATGGCATATGTAGATACTTTGAAAATATATGCAACATACTTATTCTACATCTTCCCTTTAAAAATAAAATTAAGTACATGTTTATTGATTTTATATATAATATTCCAAGCTATACCCCCAGTCCTTTTTTAAAAATTTTTAAATTTTGAAACAGGGTCTTGCTAACTTATTGAGGCTGGCCTCAAATCTGCAATTTTCCTGTTTCAGCCTCCCAAGTACTAAGATTATAGGCATGTACCACCATGTCCAGCTTTATTGATATTTTTTCCACATTTCATTTTTTCTAATGACTATCCATTGTACATCTGTATTATTATCTAATCTTTTTCCTTAAATATATCCATTGTTGCCAGTTTTTGCTATTATAAGCAATGTTGCAGTGAACATTCTTTTATAGACATCTTTTCCTTTCTATAGCATTATAACTATATAATTAATTTCTATTTATGTCTAAAAAGTAGAAATGTTAGCCAGTAAGGTGGTGTGTGCCTATAATACCAGCTACTCAGGAGGCTGAGGCCTGATTGTAAATTCAAGATCAGTCTGGGAAACTTGGGGAGGATCCTGTTTCAAAATAAATGTAAAGAAAAGTTGGTGGAGGAGCTCAGTGATAGAGCACCCCTGGATTTAATCCCCAGTACTACTAAATTAATTAATTTAATACATTTACAAATACTGAATCTGTGTGAATATGTAAAATTAAAATTTTGATACATGTAGCCCAATTATTCTCCAATTAAAAGATTCTCACCAACAGTGTACAACAGTGCTTGTTTTCCACATTCTTATGAACATAAGATATTAGCAATCATTAATATTATATATCTTATGAGTCAAATGTTGTATTGTTTTGATTTACATTAACTTCACCAAATTGAGCACAACTGAGTAATTTTCTGTATTCATTAATTGTTTGAATATATATATTTGAAAAAATGAGAACTATAAGCATTTTGCTTGCTTTTTATTATTATTTATTTATTTTTTTATTTTTTTATTTTTATTTTTTTGGCGGTACTGGGGATTGAACTCAGGGGCATTCTACCTCCGAGCTACACCCCCAGCCCCATTTTTTATTCTTTATTTTGAAACCGAGTCTCACTAAGTTGCGGAGTGCCTCACTAGGTAGCTGAGGCTGGCCGCGAACCCGGATCCTCCGGTCTCAGCCTCCCGAATGCTGGGATTACAAGCGTGCGCCACCA
>PVLC010014260.1:0-15209 GCA_004027655.1 Graphiurus murinus
CGGTACTGGGGATTGAACTCAGGGGCATTCTACCTCCGAGCTATACCCCCAGCCCTATTTTTTATTCTTTATTTTGAAACCGAGTCTCACTAAGTTGCGGAGTGCCTCACTAGGTAGCTGAGGCTGGCCGCGAACCCGGATCCTCTGGTCTCAGCCTCCCGAATGCTGGGATTACAAGCGTGCGCCACCATGCCCGGCCGAAATTGATACATTTTGATCCTCACTATTCTTTGAATCTTGCAAGGTTAGGGGCTCCAATGTACTGTTGAAGTGGAGAGGGAATGGCCACTGTTGAATTTCATAAATTAATGTTTTGTCACTAATTACAGTATCTCCATGTTTTGCGATTAATTATTTCAGTTAAGAAAACTGCTTTCTTTCCTAGTTTGCTAAAAGTCTTTTTTGAAAACCATTACTGTGTTAAATATTCATGAAGAAATATTGGAATGATCAAACTGTATTCCTCCTTTATGAATTAATACATACATGTGGTGATTTATGAACATATCTTTCAGTGTTTCTAACCAGAGACACCTGAAGCATGGTCAACTTGATCTCAGTAAATTCATTTCTGAATTTTTGTCAGCTAATATAGTTTTAAAGCTTTTCAGGTGTGTTTATGAGTCTTATTAAACAATATTTTCCCTATCACTTAATTGTCTGAATATGATATTGAGGTTTAACTAATTTCACAGAATAAGTAAGTAAAGGAGTGTTACCAATTTTCTATCCTTTGGACGTATTTATGTAAGTTTGCAGTGTGTGTTTCCTTGTGAGAATTTTGTTTTCATTATTTTTGCTTCAATTTAATTACTAGTTAAAAAACTGTCTAGAATTTCATTGCATTCTTTATTGACATTTTCATAAAGAGAGGGCAAATGAAAAAGAAGAAACAAGAATGAATTGCTCATTGTAAATACTTTTATTTCCAAATGCAAATCTCTGATCCACAGCAAATTTAAGACTAACAATTTCAACTGGGCATGGTAGTATACACCAGTAAGTCCCAGCATTGGCAAGCTGAGACAGGAGAATAGCAGGTTCGAGACCAGCCTCAGCAATTTACAGAGATCTTCAGCAGCGTAGCAAGACACTAATTCAAAATATAAAATAAAAATAAAAAGGACTGGGTGTGTAGCTTGGGTTCAATCCCCAGCACTACAAACCAAACAACCAACCAAACAACAACAAAAAAATCTCATCCCCAAATTTCCCTAATAAAATAATTAATTTCTGGCTCGGAATAACTGCATGGCTCAAATCCAGAGGCACATTGTCTTAATTTTTTTTTCTCCATCTCTGAGCAAAGTGACCTAAAGGTACCATCTTGCCCTCCTGATACCTTGAAGTTAGGAAAAGATAACTATCTCTCTTTTTTTTTTTTCTTTTTTAAGTTACATTACATTTTTTGATGGTTGACTACTGACAGTTTTTAAATCTCACCCACTCCTTCTGCCTTTCCTGTCTCTCATCTGGGCAACCTGGTAAGAAAACCTGGGTGCTCCCTTCTTTGACGCTGGAGGAAATTGAAATCACGCAAACCCCTGCCCACACAGAGCGAGCCTGGTATACTCCCACCCCTCGCCACAGTGGAACTCCATGGCAGACTCCATTCTCTGTGCTTTCATAGCATTTCTTGACAATTGTGGGAGACACTTGTACTATTTAATACCTTCTTGGGGTGTGTAGTGTAATCGATCTCCCTTCTAAACCAAAGTTTAAGCCAGGGGAAAGTCCACCAAGTGCTTGTGCATGTATGTCATTAGATTATGAACTACATTATGATGTGAGACTATAAGGCACCAATAAAATTTAAAAAAATGTGTATAATAATAAAATAAACCAAAGTTTGGGTGGAGAGGGGGTCTTCCTTCTCCTGCAGGGCAGCGATAATAGAATAGAATTGCCATGTCTCCATATAAATGCTTGTTTAACTATTAAAGAAACTGTCTCACTGTATTCCAAAGTGGCTATGCCAATTATAGCCAGTCAGTGTATGAGGTTTCCAATTTCTTCATACCAACCTCTGCTAGTATTTGTCTTTTTTATTACTATAACCACTCTAGGTAAACATAGTCGTGCCACATTTAGGTTTCACTTACATTTGCCTAATGGCTCAAGACTTGGGACTCCTTGTGTTTACATTGACTGTTTGTGTGCTTACTACTTTTTGGTAAAATAGCTATTTAAATCTTTTATCCATTTAAAAATCGTCCCATTTTTCTCCTTGTTTGTGAGTTGAAAGAGATCTTCATATTTTCCTGCCTATCCATCCTTTATCAGATACATGATTTCCAAGTATTTGCCCTCAGCCTCTGGCTCAACTTTTTATTTTCTTAGCGGAATCTTTTGAAGAGCAAACACTCATGCTTTTAGTGGAGTCTAGTTTATCAGTACTTTGCTCTTATGGTTTATGCTTTTAGTTACATACTTAAGAATGCTTTGCCTAACCACAAAGAGTCTTGTGTCTCTTTCTGGAAATTTTATAATAGAAAATATTCTACTTAAGTCTGTGATTTATTTTAAGCTAATTTTTGTAAATGGTGTGAGAAAAAAGGTTTAATTTTTTAAAAAAGTGATTAACATGGACTAGTTATACTAATGAGGTACCATGTTGTGTTTCAACACATTGTATAGCCTGTACTGGTGAAATCAGGGTAATTAGCCTTTCCCTCTCCTTGTCATTTCTTTACATTTGAAAACTGCAAAGCCCTCTCCATGAAATATATAATGGGTCATTGGGAACTATAATTATTCCAATTCCATTGATCCATGGAACACCAGGACATGTTCTTTTGTCTAAGTGTACTTGGGAAACTTATCCAGCCCATCTCTTCCCTCCCTCTCTCCCTCTCTGCATTCTTTCCAGCCTCTTGTGAGCAGTGTATCTATCAGGTTAAATTTTTATCTTCTGCATGTGAAAGAACACGTGACATGTCTGTTAATGTCTGGCTTATGTCACTTACTGTCCCCCAGCTTCATGATGTTGCTGGAAATAAAAATATCTTATTCTTCTTTATGGCTGAATAATATTTAATTGTTTAGATTTACTGTATTTTCTTTACCTATTCATCTGCTAATGGGAAAATAGGCTGGTTCCATATCTTAGCTAGAGAGGATAGTCCTGAAATAAACATGGATGTGCAGGTATCTCTTTGTCTTTTTTTTCTGGCAATGATGCTTTTTTTTTAATGATTCACTTATGTGATCAGTTTCCCTGCCCATCTAATCTACCAGATACAAGGCATCCAAAAGTTATTTTGACATCTCCTTTTATTATATTGGATTTTTATTGCTAAGATCTATTTTGGGAATAGTTTGTGCATTTATTTCATTATACATATATGATTATAATTGTGTTGAACTTGTTTAAATTTTGTAGTTCTATAGCATTTCTGTTTACTAGAGAGAGCGTATCCTTTTAGCTACTGTCGCGTTTTCAAATTTAGTTTTAAAAAGGGTTTTCTCCAATTCCTACTGTAGATCCAAGAGCCATCTCGCTTTAATAATCAAGTTTAAGAACAGAGCAACAAAACTTCAATAATCAAAGTTGGCAATGAATCAACAAATTTCACTTCCACTCTTGTTCATTCCTCTTCATCTACTCTGCTCCATGCCCAAAGTTGATTTAGTTTTTTTGTTCATTTCATGGTAGATCTACCTTGATCTTTTCTTGATATCTTCTTAGAGCTACTTTAATGGTAGGTTGGGAAAAGTCATCGAGCTGTGTTATTTCATTTCTCATGAGCCTCGTTGACATTGCTACCTCCCTTTATCAGATAATATGTTAATTACCACCAGTCCCTTTGTCTTACTCATACTTATAACTTACAGAGAGCTCTGCTCAGTTCATGGTTTTTGTTTTTAGCACTGACCCATGGCAGCACTGAGACAGCCACAAACCCCTGATCCATGAGCAAAAACCTTCCTGAAAATAGAGAAGCTGGAGCTGAATTCTGCAAAGTGAGGGGCTTCTGCCATTCTTGCAGAGGGGAAGGAGCAAGTGTTCTTAGCAGACAGGACAGAATGACAGACACTGAGAAAGCTTGCAGAACATCCCCCAGGGTCTTAGAATTGAGTACCAGGAGGAAAAAAAAAAAAAAAAATAATAATAATAATAATCAGAGAGGTCTTACTGTGACTTCAGGTCATGCTGAGAATTGAGACTCATCTGAAGTCACCAAGATTCATTGGCAACTTTTAAACAGAGGCTGGAACTGGTCACATTTGCATTCAAAAGATCATTTTATTCACAGGATCATGAATGAATTAGGAAGACACAAGACTGGAGACAGAGAATAATTCTTACAGCTGTTATCACAATTCAGACATGTCAATTAATGAGCTTCACGTTTTAATTGAATAAGATGATACAAGAATCTTTGTAATGAGAGTCAGAGCATTGCTACTGATTTGGAAACTGTGACCCCCTCTGTGGCACCCTCAGAGGGCTGAGGAGCAGTGGCTCCCGAAAGAATTGTCATCTTCACAGGTCTCAAGCAGGGCAGGCCACTGTTTTGAACAAGTAGGAAACAGGCTGAATCAAATCGTGGCTGGGAGGGCCAGATAAAGATTTTGATCCTATCCTCCTGACGGGAGGTGAAGCCAGTCAGCCCTTGTGTCAACAAATGATGACAGCGTCTGAGCATGCAACAGCGTGGCCATGTCTGGGAGTGTTTTTACGTAGGACAAGTCAAATCAACTTCAGTGACGGCACTTTTAAGAAGGTGGCAGTGGGCAGTCTGTTCCAGGAGAAAAATAAAACAAAAACAATGAATACTTCGAAAGGACTCTGTAGTTCTCAGTTCCCTTAAAATGAGAAGGACTTGGTTATGGGTCAGGTAACTTCTCTAGAGTCATCAAGGAGTGAGGTTTGTGATGAACCGGGGTGCTTGGTTTCTGAATGCTCGCTTCTCGTTTGCTGAACTTAGGGGGCTGAGCAAGCTTCTCTTCCTCTTTTTCCTTCTATCATCAGCATAGGGGGCATGATAATGGCACTGCTAGGAGGTTGTTGTAAGATTGAATAAAACATTGTGAAAAGCACATCGAACACAGTCTGGCACATGCTAAATGCATGATCTCTATGATTGTTCTGAAAGTTGCTGGAAAGGTTTAAGTTGAAATGAGATCCTAGGTGTGACATACATCCGGGCTGTCCTCACTACACTGGCCTGACAGTTCCTCCGTCCCAGGTGGTAGGCACTGATTCCACATACATTTTTTTTTCTCCTTCCCTCATTTTCTGATACTATCGCAGAGTAAAATCTACTTTGTAAACTTCAACAATATTTAATAGTGTTATCTGACTAAAAAATATTCTTGGGTGGAATATATACTGTGCGTATAGAATGAATAAAGTCTACCTTTTCTTCTCTTTCCCTTCAGATGGTTTCATACCTTTACCCTTTAGGTAAGAAAATTGCCGGTCACTTGGCCTTAAAATCATGCCCTGTAAAATCTGTCTTGAAAAAATATGGGAGAAGTTTGTTCCTATGAAATCCAAAAGGACTATGTTTTCTCTCCACTCCTTCTCTAATGCCATCCACTTTCCACTCATGATACAAAACATTTGTTCACTGATCCATCTATCCATTCACCCATCTGTCCATCCACTCATTCACCCACTCATTTAGCAATTATATGAGCGAATATTATACACAGGGCCAAGTCCCATGATAGACGATGGAATCTAATCAAGTCATTCAAAATAATACCTCCTTCTAAATGAGAGAAAAAATTATAAACCCAGATATTAATAATGTGTATGTGTTTTTTGATGGGTGTTTCCCTGGGTATTGAATCTCTGGAGGAGAGGACAGTAGAGGCTGACGTGGCAACCCTGAGTGCTGGTTGATGAGGGTGGTGGAAAGTGTTCCCTGTGCAAGAAGGGGCTTCTCCATGACCACCCCCATTGTTGTGGGCAGCAGAGAGCTCTTGACTGGGACCTAGGGTGTCCCTCCACTCCTAAGGAGTCTTAAAAGTCCTGCTCAGTACCTTGAATTTATCAAGAGAAACGACGAAGGGATTTGCCTGAAGACCAGCCTTTCCAGACCTGCATTTCATAGAACTCAGGCATACACCTTGGTTTAACATAAAGGATAACATCGTATTTATGACCAGCCTTGATTTCTTAGAGGTGGACCGACATAAGAATGACTAGTAAATGCCATCATGAACTCTAATAAAATAAAATAAATATACAATTATTGCATGTAAATTAGAAAATATAAGAAAAATATGCAATATTATTAATTATAGTTATGCTTGATATTTTCTTTGTGCTATCTACATTTTGTTCATAGAAATCTATACACAAAGACAAATGCATACATTTGAAGCTACTCTACTTATACCTATTATTATGTCATAGTTTGATCATTTAAAAAATAATTCTCCCCATTATATGGTATATAATATTCTGGGCTGATTTGTGAAACCATTCCTCCAGCAATAATGAATTTTTTCATTATTACTTATGAATTCCCCAACAAGCATTCATTTTAAATGTTTGCTTCTCTGAACTTTCCTTACTGTGGATTCCTAAAAGCAAAGTTATTGGATGAAAACTCATGAACATTTAGAATGGTTTTGTTCTTAACATATTCTGGTGACCTTCCTCTGGGCTGCTTATAAAACCCATGTTCCCAGTCACCAGGAGGATTCTAGACCCCTCTCCTTCTTCACCTTTAGTGCTATTGACTAATAAGAATTTGTTTACATAGCTCTTATTATTAGTGAGTTAAATGGTTTATATAATTATTGACTATATTTTATGTAAATTAACTATACATTTCTTTTTTCCATTTTTTATATTAGCATTTTTATTTTTAATTAGCTATCTATTAAAATATGTTCTCTTTCTGGTCTTGTGTTGCATTTTTCCAATTTTGTTCTCGTTTGATATATTGCTCCCATTAATTTTTTACTTTTGTTTTTGACATCTCCATATAATTTCTTCCTTCTCTGGCAGTTCATTCATGATTTTTTTGCCATTTTATTTTATTCTGTGCCTTTTCTGATCTGACCAGTTTAACCAAGCCTCAGCAGATGGCTTGAGTTTGCCCTGAAAGAAACAAGAACTTTGAAAAATGATGTTATTGAGGAATATTTTCCTGGATTCATCTTGACAATTCAATCATTCATTATTTTTGAGATCTAACTTACATTATCAAATTCAGTTGTAATATACTAGCCATGAAGATTATTGTAATGCCAAAATACTAAGATTCTTGGGAGCGTTACTGTGTACAGATCTTAGGCACTGTGTTTTCAACCAAAGAGAGAGATATGAAGGTTTCACAGCAGAAATAGTGCCAACTCAGAGTTTCTGCATGTGGTCCACTCAGACAGAAGCCAGAGCATTTCAGCCTTCTTAGAGTTTATCAGTATCATGCAGCTGTTGCCTCTCTTAAAGAAAGTATCCAGAGGAAATAATAAGATTGTACAGAACTCCAAGAAGTAAAATATATATATATATAACTTTCAATGCAAAATCACAGTTAAGAAAATGAAGGAAAATAAAACCTGCCAAAATTCCAGTAAGCCTGATTGCTTATTTACATAACATTATCTTAAACACTTTGCATTAAATTTTTTCTTTGAACAATTGCCTTCTCCGGAATATGCCAAAAACCTGGTCTCTTTCTTTCAGGAGCTGGCACCACACTGATAATTTCTAAGCACAAAGTATATGATGGCAGTTCCTGGTTCCCTCTGAACCGCACTCCAGACGTTTTGATTGGCATGAACGCAGTGCCAAAAGAAGGAGCCCCACTAATACCGAGAGGAAACAGAAATAGACGAGTCGTCTTCACTTTTGAATAAACAGACCATTCAACTCATGTGAAGGCAAGTTAATTTCTCAAAGGCTCACTTCTGTTTTCTTGAGATAACAAGATGTGAAGCATTTACTTAAACTCAGACTGTTGATAAAATTCTTCAGACATTTCCATCTTTGGCTATGTATTTTCTACACACAGCATACTCCAACAGAATATTATTGGTAATTTGTAAAAACCTTTTTCACTTTACCTTCCATGAACAAGCAGGAAATCATCACTCTGTTCCATTTGACATCAAGTAAGTTTGATTAAATCAGACTTAAATAAAAGCCTCCTTGTTTAAGATGATGGGAAATTGTATTTTCTGCTTCCCATTAAATATGTCTTTAGGAAGGGGCAGGGAAGATCGTAGAGGAAGGGTGGATGAACGTGATCAATGCATGATATATGCAAGTATGGAAATATCACAGTTAATTATGTTGTCTTATCTTCTCTATTTTAAGATACATTTTGAGAGATGGTTTATTTTTATTTTCTCACTAAACACCACAGGCCATCAATGAGATGCTTTGTGGAAGAAATCTAATCTTAGGGGTAGACATACCACATTAGAAATCATGGCTTGCAACGCTCAATGCCTTTAAAAGTGCCAAAAAACTCATGAAGATCTAAGAAGGCAAAAACATTTCATTAAGGAAAGGAAAGAGATGGAAACGAGAGAGGAGGAAAATGTCATTCTCCAATTGTTTTGTCTTTTAAAGGCTCAGTGAGCTCTTCTCCGGTTGGCTGCCAGGGCTCTAGGTTCCTTGGAGAGGTGCAGACCCTGTGCCCTGGGGCACATGTCTATAAGAATCTCAGAGCCTCGGTCATTTCCAGAGTGACCCTCTTAGTATTGGTTCATAGGGGTGACCCTCTAGCAACCAGGATTTCAGTTGGTCAAACAACCTCTGTAGATGTCATAGAGATACATGGTAGAGCAGAATTTGAATTGCGTGTAGGCGATGAGGATGCATCATTTATTAGCACCTGCTCAATGTACTGACTGATTCTGATATCCTCATGAATACAGCAATGCAAGCGGACTGGAGACTCTGACTTCTGATCTGTGAAGTCTTTCCTGGTCTGACTCTACCCACACTTACTGATGCTTTTCATACTGTGCTTACCTGCAAAACTCTTGTGGAAATGTGTCTGTCCTGTCCTATCTATTTTAGAAATTCCCAAGAGAATAAAATCAATTTACTTCTAAGTAAGTGGCACGCACCAAGAGTGTGGCTCAATAACGGATGCTGTAAGATCGGCCTGTTCCTCTTAGTTAATACCTGTAAATTAGTTTACATGTGTAAAGCAATTAAGGTAGTGCCTGGCTGAGACAGAAAAGTGGGGAGGGAAAGAGAGATGGAGGAGAGAGGAGAGAGGAGAGAGGAGAGAGGAGAGAGAGAGAGAGAGAGAGAGAGAGAGAGAGAGAGAGAGAGCATAAGACCACATACAACAGAGTAGTGGGTCTTGACAAGCACCAGCATAAAGATAGTCCAACAGCTACTTTAGAATGTAGGTTCCCAGGCCCTGATCTCAAAATAGACCTTGCCAGATCTGGGTTGAGACCCAAGTATTGGCTTTTATGCCTCTGGGCAATTTAGCAAATAGCAAGATCCGGGAACTGTGGATCTCAGGGCATGACCATGAGAGGCTGAGAGAGGGTGAGCCCAAGGGCTGTGGTCCTCACATCATGGGGGCCAGAAGCAAGAGCCAGATTCGGAGGAAGAGGAACCATACATAATCCCAGAGGCTGCAGCCCCAGGGACCCATCTCCAGCCACACTACTGGATTGAGTCGTCACCTGGGACTGCAAGCCTCATGACTCAATGACATCAGCTCCAAACATTAACAAATGACCTCTTTAGGGGATGTTTTATACCTAACTACAACACTCAGTTGTATCCAGTGCATATCGTTTGACTCTTATTCTTTTATTTGCTATTCTGGTTCACTCCATTGTCATATTTTGGCAAGGTTTTTCCAGAAGGTTCATGGGACAGTACTCATGTAGATTTTCATGGAGAGTATCTGTCTACATAGAACCGTGTGGGTATTTTTCTTCTAGCATTTTCTGTATGTTGCACTCAACATTTTGCCATGGTTTCTACATTTAATAAGCCAGCTTTTGTCACCAAATAATTTTTTTAAGAAAGGCTCTTGGAAGCTTATCTTCCCTGTTGAAAATGTTTTCCTATTTCCTGTACATTGGAGAAAAACATGCATGGATATTATTTGTGAGGCCTCCTACTTGCTTTCTAATGAAGTTTTATAAATTTTATCTTTTTGCCTAATTGTCAAAAATAAGACTGGACTCCTCCTTCATCTGTCCTTTGAAAGTAACTTGCTTTGCTCATGAATTTGTTAATTATCCTCCCTCTGTTCTTGAACCTCAATACCTTACCCAAGGTAACTGTAGCACTAATAACTTTATGTCTGTCCATTTCTGGGAAACATTTTGACTTTTACTTTTATATTGAGAGAAAAATAATTCTGTTATGTTTTTAATTTTATTCTGTTTTTCTTACTTGTTGGGCTTTCAATTTCTAAGTAGATTGCTTGTATAACCTCAAATTCATCACTCATCTCTCTGGGCTTCTGCATCCTCATTTATAAAAAGGAGAGACAGAATTATGTATTCTCTAAGGCTTGTTCTAATGTTAACATTCAATAATTCTGTACTACTGTAATTCTATATTTATATAGCTACACTTTTCTTCCTTTGGAGCTATAAGAATGAGTCTATAAAAATAGCTTTAGTCAGACACTCCAAAAACTTCAAGGAGAGTTGAAAACTGTTTAGAAAAGCAGAGTCCAACTCTTTCTAATCAAGTGAAGCATTCTTGCTAATGTAATTTAATAATAACCTATTTTAATATTTTTAATTTTTTCTCCTTTTTTACATGATTCTGATAGTCATGTTAATAATTTTGCTTCTTACAGTAGTAGCCCACCTAAGTAACTTCTGATTTATTTCTGATTGTGTTCAATAATTTAAATACACATTAATTCTTCCTTCCTATACTTTTACTTTACTGTCAAGGAGTAGATTTAGGGGTTTAAAAAATATTCTTGCTACCAATATCAATATAAACTGGTTTCTCTATTAGAAAAAAAAAACACTTTTAGTTATAGCATGTGTGATAATTAAATTTATAACTTTATTTCTCAACTTGACTGGGTCAAAGTGCCCAGATATTTGTTCAAACATCCTGAGTATGGCTACGAGGGGGGTTCTGGACAAGGTTAACATTTAAATACAGGAACTTTGAGGCGAGCAGACTGTTTTCCCTAATGTGGGTTTGTTGCATCTAATTGGTGGAGGTTGGAAGAAAATGAAAGCTGGATCCAGGAGCCAGAGGAGATGAGGGGATCCACTCAGAGGCTGTCCCAGACCCGTTTGCTGCCTCACGGCCTTAGGCTCTGCCCTGATGGTCACCCAGGATGCTGGACTAGTTGTCTCCATACTCACGTGATCCAATTCCTTATAATGACTTTCTCTCTCTCTCTCTCTCTCTCTCTCTCTCTCTCTCTCTCTCTCTCTCTCTCTCTCTCCACACACACACACACACACACACACACACACGTACACACCCTCACAATGTGTTGTTTCTGTTTCCCTGGAGGTTCCTGACTGGTACAAAATGCCTTAATTATTTTTTTAAAAAATGGTTCCCATGAAAAGAACACAGAATTCAGGCAGACACAATATTTTGGGGAACAGGTGTGCTTGTAGGAAATAGGAGGACTTGAAAGGAAACAGAGGCTCGGCTAGAAAGGGGAGTATTCTCCTCATTTTTGTTAAGAGAAAAGTACTTAGGATTATAACTCCAGGTGTTCTTGGGCCTCCTGACTTCCCACTTTCTGATGCTGCCTTTCATTAGTCGTAGGTTTTGAGTGTCCTCCAGGGACGATCACCTTCTGATTAGACATTCTAATGTAACACCTAGGCTGCTTACCAGTGAAACTGACTGTTTATAGAGGGCCCTTGTGTTAATAGCCTTGCTCTGTAATGAAATGAAAGTGTCCCTTCCCGGAGCTGATGGCAGCCTGCTTGGAAAAGCCGTATTTAATGTCCTCTTTGCCATGTCCTTGCCTACTGCCCATCTAGATGGTCTAGTGTGTGGTCATTCACCTGAACTTCTTCATAAAAAACGTTGTCTAGTCAGAAGATCACTATTCAGAAGTCTTGGCTTCCAAGCTAAGATCCTAAGTCAGTTTTCCAAGTTGGCTTTTGGTTTATTTGTTGCTCTGAAGTTTTTATAGAGACAGAGTGACCCGAGTCTGCATAGCAAGGTGCAGAGAAGAGTCCATGAAGAGGAGTGGTCAGGTCATCTCCCACCAGGACCAACATACATTTCATCACTGAAACTTGAGGGAAGGAAACAGAATTCTACAAGCATAAAAGTGAGAAGAGAGTGTGAATAACAGTGGTGTATTTTGAGGAAATGGGAGTGGGAATGGGGCAGGTAAGTGGTGAATCTGCTGGGGAATGCCTGAATAACTCTCTTTTAGACTTAAAATACAAATACATTTACTTAATTTCCAGTTGGTCCTCTCTGTACCTGAGGGTTCTGCCCCCACCGATTCTACCAACCAAAGATTGAAAACGTACAGAAAATTACATCTGTATTAAACACGCGTAAACATTGCTCTTGTCCGTCTCTTCTAAACAGTATAGTATATCAGCTGTTGACATAGTGATTACATTGTGTTGGGTGTCACAGTCATGTAGTGCTGACTTTACGTATGTGATAGAAGGATGTGCTTAGGTTCCATAAAAATACAACATTGTGTTAGATAAATGGCTCCAGCATCTCTGGATTTTGGTATTTGAGGAGGGAAAAGGTTCTGGAATTGAACCCAGGGACAATTATATTTTCTTCTTTTAAATTGGGCAAAATAAAGAACAATATCTCTTGATAGCACCTCTGCTTATCTCTTAGGGTGTTTGGATTCTCTTTTAGACATATTAATAGTCAGTTACTGCATGCCACCATTGTTCTGAAATGTCCCTTTATACAGATACACACAAACACTTTGCACTTAATGGCATAACGTGTACTTTAAAACAAACAGCTAAGAGAATTCATTGAGAGGTTATAGGATGCATGAAGAAAATCAGGGATGAAAAGCTATAAAAATAATATGGCTATTATGTTAAGATCATAGTAACTTTTCAGATGAGATTAGAAAATAGATTCTCTTAATTTTATGGCAGTCATTTAATTATGTGGCTCCCCAAATGCCTTCACAAGAAAAAAAAAAGACTCTGTAAACTAGAAGGTTTTATTATAAAATTCCAACAGGCTGCATATTCTGTCACTATTTTTCTGTAAATAGTCCTTGATGAATAAGCAGAAGGTAGACTGGGTGAGATTATCTAAGACCTAAACTAAAATTTACAACACCCAAGGTGACTGTCTATATCCAAGGTTTCATTTTCAAATAGGAAAACGTGTGTGTGTGTGTGTGTGTGTGTGTGTGTGTGTGTGTGTGTGTGTGTGTACTAGCTGGAACCAAAAAAAGTTACACTCTCAAATTACCATTGTGAAAAAATATTTAATCTAAAGCAACATTCACCCAAGATTCTTGGCTCCATTTCCCATGCTCCGAGAGCAAATTCTTTGATGTACAATTTTTTTTTTTTTGCTAGAGAATATCAACATCATTACCTCCATCATCTACAAGAAAATTCCTCTCCAATTTTAGCCTAAAGTTCTTCCTATTATAATTCACGCCGAGTTAAAGTTAGACATTTTTCTTTGTCCTACAGTATGGAAAGTGGTGTTCTGGCAGATTGGGAGCTGTTAAATTTAATTCTGTGTGTGTGTGTGTGTGTGGGTGTGTCCTCTTCGGGAGAGCCTTAGCTGGGGCCTGCCTACTCAGAGCTGCCTTCTGTCCCCAAGTCCCTAGGGGGGAGAGCATAGGGCTTACCTGAGACACAACACACAGGGGTGATGGTGGGTGACTATTATCACATCCCAACACACATCTCTGTGGCACCACGGAATGCATCATTTCAAGTAAAGTGGACTAATTCTTTGTCATGTAGTTACTCTAAGTCTCTAGACTCTCCTTTAAAAACAGAGAAAAACAGGTTTCTACTCCTGAGTGTAGAAGAGTGAGTGAAAACCTTCCGTCAAATTCTTTCACTTTCCGTCACACACATTTTTCTTAGGGGTGTGCACTCAGTTAGTTCTCAGGTAAGGAACCAGATTTGGCACTACAGAGTTTGCAGATATGAATGAAACTGGGATTTATTTCTCAATCTCTCTGACTCTTTTATTTTTTTCCCCTTGGTTCTAAAATTCCTTTTGTTCCTAATTAGTGACTGCTATGAAGCTGTCAGGCTAACACCTGCAGGTTGTTTGGGGACACCTTGAAGAGGAGCGAGCCAAGAGCAGCCGTGCACAACTACTATCCCAGCACCTATGCTGAGTCCCCCAGCAACTCTGCACACTACCCCCACCTCATGAGTGGGCATGCTGGCAGCTAGGAAAAGCACCAAAAGACTCTCAGTGTTTGCTGGTTTCCATGATGCAGGTTCCCCTTGCCAGTCTGCTGTTATAGAATGCAGGTTGGGAGAATTGTCACTGGTAAGCTGCTAGGACCTGACCCCAGTAGAACACGGCCCACCACAGTATTATCTCACCCCATTTCACAGGCAGAGACAGGAAGCTCAAGGCAGCAAGTTCCTTATCCAAGGTCATGGTACAAGAGAATGGCTTTGCCATTCCAAGAGATGGAAACCCAGAGTGCACACTTGATTCCAGAGCATTTGAATGGCTTTGGACCAGTCACAGAAAGTGAAGAGTCATATTTTTTTTGCATATGCAAAAGCTAGGGAGTAATCAGGATACCAGAGGGACTTCAGGTAATGGGGAAGAAACTCCAGAGGAGCCAGGGAGGTGATCTTGGGGGTAGAATTAATGAAGGAAACACTTCTATTGACATTAGTACATATGTGAGAGCATTAATGCCAATCTCAGTATCTTCTATGGGAAGTGGGGGGTGGGGAGGGAGTTGGGGGAAGCCCACCAAGTGTGCATGTATGTCACTATCAATACGAACTGCATTATTAGGTGAGGCTATAATGCACCAATAAAAGTATAAAAATAAATGTCTTTGGGAATTGTTAAACTGCATAAGTGGAATGAGGAGATGATTGTTATTCTCCTTATACTTATTTTTATCAGCAGAATATCACTAACAAAAATTCCCTAAAGAAGCAATCTTATGTTTTGGCACAATCTCCCACAAATTGGACAAAATGTAGGGTTTTTTGTTTTGTTTTGCTTGTCTGTAAGGTTGTTGTAGTGTTGACCAGGAAACAACATCATCATAGATTTTTATGGGTGAGGGAAGTACAAACTTTTAAAAGATCTGGTT